>JAUKPQ010017488.1:0-12013 GCA_032273045.1 Chloridella minuta
AGAACCGGTGATATCACACGCTTAGCAGAGGCAACTGGGTATTCAGTTACACATGTTTCAGACGTAGTGAGTGGTAAACATTTTAATGACATGATCATGAACAAAGCTTATGACATGACACGCGGTAGAATCACTAACGCAAAGAAGCTTGATTCAGTAATGAACTAAGTCTCTTACAAGGTAAGCAGGGTCTATGTTATGGAGGATTGGTAACTCTACATAAATTTATAGACTCTGCCTCCTTTTTTAATTTATTCAGATATTTATAAACGGTAAGAGCGATATTCCCTGCACCGCTGGTCGGAGCACTAAAAGGGACGAAGAGGCAGACTACCATAAAATTAAGGTAAAACATAACGCATTGATTCCCAATGGATGCACCCCAGACCTCCCAGTCGGGGTATTGTAGTTTCTGCAGGTCAGGGTCCCAGGATTAGATGAATTTCAGACCAGGAGCCCAGGATTAGATAAACTAAAAACTTTAGAAAATAGTTACCAAATGCTTTATAATGTCACCAGAAAGGGGTAATTTAGCCTTGTTACCAAACGATATCAATATGACTACTTACACTTTCAGCTTTTCAGACACTCAGATCTCTGCACTTAGAACAGCACTTGATACTAGGATCCAAAGGATCGACACGATGATTCAGATCTTCCGTAATGACGACGACAGCAAAATTGACTCTACGTGGATGATCGCAAGATACAACGAAGAGCGTGCAGAAGCCGAGACTTTGTTGCAAGAACTTACTAACGCGACTAGCTTTTTGCCTACCGCTTAAAGCTTCACTTAGAATTTAAATTTTACCAGATCGCAATAATCAATTATATTTACATAGAACAATTAAATCAAAGTTATGAACACATCTATCTACTCTAATTCAGGAAATATTATCGGACTTACTCTTGCTGACGCTATTGCTAAAGCTCCAGCCATTGCCGCAACTGCACCTGCTGCGCACATTAATCTTAAGAGGTATAAGTTCACACCTACCACCGAAGTCATCTCTCATATGAATGATCTTGGTTACGTATTAACCAATGCTAAGCAAGCCTCGTCTAATCAAGAACTACGTCAGAATTGGGGTACACACATCGTAGAATTCCAGCACCCCGAACTAACAGTTAAAGGATCTGACGGCAGCATCGAAGGCAAACCAACCGTAGTCTTAGTTAACTCTCATGACGGTGTAACGCCAATTAAATTTGAGATGGGCATGTTTAGGTTGGTATGTTCTAACGGACTTATGATCAAGAGCACTGACTTCGGTGGCTTTAAAGAGCGACACACTCGCATGGACTTTCAAGCTATCAAGAATCTAATGACTGAGAAGGTCGAGAACATGGGTTCTATGGTTGACAAGATCAGTCGTTGGAACGGAATTGAGATGTCAGCAGGACAACGAACTGCATTCGCTATCGAGGCCTTGGCTATGAGACTTAGTTCTGATCGCGTAGCTGATGATTACGAGATCAACGAGATCTTAAGCGCGAGAAGAAACGAAGACTTACCTAACAGTTTATGGCATGTGTTTAACCGTGTACAGGAGAATCTAATCAAAGGCGGCTTTCAAATGAACAACAGAACTGCTAGGCCGATCACCAATCCTATACAGGACATGACTTTGAACCAAGGCCTTTGGACTATCGCTGAGTCTTACGCGAACTAAGATCGAAAGCCAAAAGCAAAAAGCGGGTCGCTAGCAAGTAGTAGCGCATCACTAGCAAACGCTAGCGTCCCGCCAAAGCTTGGTTTATCGGAGCTAGCGAATAGTAGCGGGGCCCCCAGGTCCTTAGATCAAACTCCAACTCCCAGAAAAATGGCACCTTTTAAAACTATATTTACAAATTTACAATGGCACTACCACTATCATCAATTGACAAGCTAATACAAAAAATGGATTTAGAAACTGTTTGTAAATATTCTAATGAATTAGGAGAAGCCAAAGAAGAGCATCAAGCAGAGATAATGGAGGCTTATGATAAAGTATCTATGCTTACAGCACAACAGTATTACAACGAAACTTATAACACTAAATAACACACATGAATCCTAACGACTATGTCAATCGCTTTTTTAATGATTATTCACCAGACAATAATATAGAAATGCAAAACAGTTACACAACATCACCTTTTTTCGGAGACTTTGCTACAGCTATCAAAACATTAAGAGAAAACATGACTTACGACGAGTTCGATAACATGCTTAAAGACATCTCAAAAGCAAATGACAAAGGCAAGTTATCCGAATTCATTGACCAAGCCGAATACTTTTACTATAATGAAGGCACGGACCTGGCATCAGCTTTTCACTTCGCGTGGTTCGACCTTATCCAGGACCAGGGGGAAAATTTCTAACTAAATCAAAAACATAAATCTAGAAATATGACATATAATTCACAGTTAACAATGGCAGTTACAGCAGATCACTTCTCACTTTACGAAGCCTTTAAAACGGAAGTAGAAAAACTAGGATGGACCTACCATTCAGACTTTGTTCCTTTTAGTAAGACTAGAATAGGCTTGTGTAACTGCATGTACTTCAGCTTTGATTTCGGTAATATGGAAGGCAGACCCGCTTTTTCTTTAAGTTCAACAAATGAAAAGACTTTCCAATTAGAGTCAGAATTTGGACAAGCTCTTCAAATGGCTAAGCAGATCATCGACAGCTATTCTATCAAAACTATCAAGCTTAATGATCTGTTTTTAGCAGACATTGATCCTAAACAAAAAACAGTAACTGTGTATGAAGAACAGTTTGGTTACCCGCTTGGCGAAAGGTTCAGCTTTGACAAAATACGTGAGCTTACTGACTTGATCAACGAACTTGAGTTTCTTGAAATGGACCGTTTCGTAAATAAAACCAAGAAAAAGTAAATCTAAATATATGCAAACAATCACGCAAAAAATACCACAGTCCGAGCTAGACGTTATCAGAACAGCGTGTGCTTTTTTTATTGAGTCTACTGAATGCGGCTCTGTTGAATGCTCACACGACGAGTTTAACACTGTAATGAATCTTGGCTATCTGTCAGAGTATGAAATATCAGTGACCCTGACTAAGGACGAGTATGACAAATTTTGGATCAGACACGGAGTTGAGTTTCCTGACTATGAAAAAAAGAATAGACTAGACTTTCTAGTTAAAGAGTACGGGCAAGAAGTGGTCGATCAAGTCACTAGTGATCTTAAAAAAGTAGGTTTCGAGTCTGCAAACTCGGCCTACGTGTTACTAAAGCGGTACTGTCATCGTGAGTGTCTAATCAACATGACTAAAGACACATACTGTTAAACTATAACCAGAATCACATCTAAGCTGCAGGATCTCTCGGGTCCTGTAGGCTTAATGATGTATCGCAATCACATAAAAACAGCTCCAAATAAGCTTAAAATGATTCGAATAATGTATTTTATTGAAAGACTAGTAGTCAAGCTTTTCACCTTATTTTTTATCGCTAGTCTAGCATTACTTGCCTACTTAATAATGGTTGATCCAAACAGCGCCCTAGCTAATTTTGGTAAGCTCTGGTGCGCGTATGTGTATTTATTAATACCTACAATGTGCGTGATCTTTTTAGTCTGGGCTGTGTTTTATGCGATCTGGGTGATTGTTAAATGGTAATGGTCCTGGGTGGCCTGGGGATGGGATTTAGGTTTTGTTAAGGTTTTTAAGATTTTGTTTAGGATTTCGCAGACCAGAGGTCCTAGGTTAGATAAACTAAAAACTTTTAAAAAAAGTGGGCCTATAGTGTATTATTTAAAAATAAAGTTATACTTTTACTCTGTCACCAAAACAAAAGCACATGTTTCAACAAATCTTGATTAAGGCTAAACGCCGCGCTAAGCAATTAGATATGACTGTTAAATTTATTTTTGAATCGCACATTTATTTTGTAAGTCCTACTGGCAAAGTTGAAAAGTCTAATGTCAGTTATCAGCTCTATTAGTGTTTTTAGTCTATCTAATTTTTTAATCTAAAAATAAAAGTTATGTCAAGAAAAACAGTGTCAGTTGTAGAAATGTTAGAGTTCGCCAATGAGTCATTAGCACAAGATTATCATTCACTTGAATTTAAGCAAGGTATTTGCTCAATGATTGAGAAGATCTTACACAAATCAGATAATTACAATGGCTTTATGTTTCTTGATGCAGACGCAGCTTCAATCGGTTATGAAGAAGTAACTAAAAGGTACTCACCAAATGCCGCATATTTCACTAGAAAGTATTTCTTACCAAAAACCAAATAGTTATGACACACATAGAATACACACTTACTGTAGCACAAGATCTTTATCAGTCTAATGGTAATTCACAAGCTTTGCATTACAAAAAAGGTGATAAAGTAACTGTCAATCAAAAAACTTTTGAAGCACTTAAAAATGGTGAAACAGTTAATATAGCTATGCATTCAGGCATGAATGAGTTTTCGTACATAAATTATAATAAGTACGATTTTGAAAATGATGTCACAGTGCTTAAGATTATTACTGAAGTTGGCACTGCAAAATTAGGAAAAAGAAATAAATAAAATAAATAGTTATGAAAAAAATTACAGTAAAAAAACAGTTAGTAGATTTTATGATTGCAAATGGCAATGACTTTAGGTACACTGATATGATCAAAGCCACGCTTAGAATTTGTAGAGGAAAAAATTATGTCTACACTCGAGCTGATCGCGGATTTTATGGCACAAACTTTTGTTCTGATAATGGATATATGGTAAATGGTGGTGGTGATTGTGGAGTTTATAAAAATGCACAAGGTAGATGGAGCGCAAAGTATTTTACGCAAGATGAGATGTTAAGTAATGCAATCACAAGGCAAGTTACAAAACTAGTAAGGCAAACTCAATACGCTGAATTTAGATATAGAGATCTTTATAAAAGATATATAGGAACTGGTCCTGATTATGATTCTTATATTCGTAAAGAATACTTTAATGAAATAGAAACCGCTAAAGAAAACACAATTAAAAAGATAAAAAGAGCTGTGATTAAGCTAGTTTAGTTTTTAATATTATTAGATATTTATAATTAAAATTAGAATAATGGAAAATAATTTTGACTTAACGTCATACTTAAAAAAGAATACACTGCTTAATGAAAACATTGGTGGTTACAGAGACATTGCGCCTTTATCAGAAGAGGACACGTTTCCTCAAGCACAAAGAGATGCCGTTGGTCAAAAAGGTTCACAGATCTTCGATAGAGGATGGCAAGATGATGATTTTGGATCAGATGATGGCGAAGATAATTTACCAGACGAGAGAGAAATGTTTTTAGGACAAGGCGGGCAAGAGATACTAGATAAAATTAAATATTTAGTTGGCACTGGATTTCCATTACGAGACATCATGAAGCAAATACGACAGCACTCTAATTATATTCAAAATGAAAGTATGGAAGAATCATTTGATGCGGACAAAAGTAATGCAATAAGAGCTGCGAAAGAGAAAAATATGGATACGGATAGAATGCAGTTTATGACAGCTCAAGAAATTTGGGATGCTATCGAAAAGAAAGGCGCTCCTGTAGATTCATCAAAAGGTAATACTGGTTATGAAGACGATGATAGAGATAGACCTTATTGGGCATAATAATAAAAAATAATAATATGGAATTTAATTTTAATGCTTACTTGAAAAAAAATCCTCTCTTAAAAGAGACAGACGGTTACGGTACATATAAGCAACCAATGCTAGAAGATGATGATAGTGATAGCGATTTTGAAAAATTGAGATCAGGTTTAGTAGCAATAAGTGAAAAATATCCAGATTCTGAAGCTACTTATAATTTAATTGATTTAGTAGATGATGAAGAAGATCAAGTTATGTATGTTGAAATGCCAACTCCAAGAGATTTTAGTCGCATGGGAAAGAAAAGATCAGATGCTTTAAAAGATATTAAAGATCTAATAAAAAAATTAGGAGGATGGAAAATTACTGATATTGAGAGAGATGGTGGAGGATTAAATTTTACTATTTCAAAATAAAAAATAAAATTTTAAAAAGAAAAGCCCCTACTAAAAAGATAGGGGTTTTTTATTCATATTTTTTTTGTATATTTACAATCTAATAATAATAATCAAATGAAAAAAACAATTCTCGTTCTCGCAGTTATCGCCTCTTTAGTTTCTTGTAATGGATCTTCTGAACCTACCATTAATGATTCAGCTCTAGTTTCTGGAGATGACAGTTCAGTAATTTTGCCTAGTCTTACTGATAGCGCTAAAGCTGAACTTGACTCTACTGAGTTTAAACCAGTATTTGATACTTTATCTGCTAAGTAATTAGCCCACAGGCCATGGGATCGAAAACTCAGGAACGCATCTCAGAATAGAGTTCACTCTTGCACATGCGCACCAGTCCTCTAGATCGTTAGCTAGCGGTGTAAAGCAATCCCACTGGGGAATAGGATTGCAAAAAAAGGTTGATTGGAATGTATTAATCAGCAGGGAATTTGTAAGCCCCATTGCTAGACAGTGATAAACACAGGTCAAAGCTGCTGGAATATGCTGAATTAGTCATCGGTTAGAAAAGCCAATCATAAAAGTAAATGTCCACGCACCCATCTTTTACTTTCCTTTTTAGTCAGGTGGCGTAAATGGGAATGAATACCATCTTGGGATAACGTCATTGCGATGATAGTATCATTTAAAAATGCAATGGGATGCAGGTTCAAATCCTGTCCTGACTACGCAAAAAACAAATGAGCCTAGTTTCCTTACCCTTTCGAGGATGGGTTTTAAAAGCTTAAACAAAGTCACATAGCTTAAACTTGGAAAAGCGGTTGCGATAGTTTCCGTTGTAGGTTCGAATCCTGCTGTGACTACAAACGCTTAAAACAGATGTGTACAATCTGAGTGTAAGGTGCGGATCTTACATGTTAGTCAGGTGGCGGAATGGAGACGCAAAAAACTGTAATGTGGTAGGTCGAACCACACTGTAAACAAAAAAGGCAACAACGCAGAAGTGCGGAAGCGAATTGAAGGTTCGACTCCTTCCCTGACTACTTAAAAAAAAGTTATGGCAACAGTTTATAAAGTAGTAGTAACATCACATTGGATTAGTTATTCAAAGGAAGAACTTGAAGAAATATTATTTGAGGCGATAAATAAAATAGAACGTGAAAAAGGCAATACAATTCAAGTTATAGTATTAGATAAGAAATAGTACAAACAGTCAGGTGGCGGAAGGAGGGTGGTGTCCATCCTCGTGGTAGACGCAAGCTAAGAAACAGTCGGTGTACAACGACTACAGCTTAAATGTTTCGTGCAGGTTCGAATCCTGCCCTGACAACACAAAAAATATTTTGAGGGGCCAAATCCTTAAAGTATATTTAATTAAATAGAATAAAATGAAAAAATTAATTATTACTGCCCTTGCAATTGCATTAACGTCATGTGGTGGATCAACAAACGTTTACATTTATACAAGTAGTAAAAAAGATTCAATATTCATTGATTCAAGTTCAACTATTGATACTATAACAATACCTAATAACGATACTATTAGTTTAAAGGTAGAAGAAGAAGGATAATCAAAATTTAAAACAAAAATAAGCATTTATGAAAAAAGTAATCATTGTAATTACAGCAGTTATGTTTTTAATGTCATGTGGTGAAGCAACAGGAACAGCCACTACTGACTCAACAAGTGTAGTAGATTCTACTGTAGTAGATAGTTCGCTCACAGCTTCAGATTCAACTGTTTCTGAAATTGATGGAGGTGAACAACCACGCATACTGCCTATAAAGTAGATTAGGTAAAATGCAACTTAATCTAAGGTTTTGCATATTTATTAATGAAATAAAATGGTTGTATATGAAAATATACGGCCATTTTCTGTTTTAACAAACAAAAATTAAAAGGATATGTTAAAATTATTTAGAGATAGTAATGATATTAATGAAAAGTCTATAATAGGTTTTATTTCTTTTTTAATAATGATTGGGTTTGCAATTTGTGATATAATTACTGGTTATTTAGGAAAAGAATTAATTGTAAATGAATTTATATTTAATGCTTTTTTAATTATGACTTTAGGATGCTTTAGCATTTCTTCTGTTGACAAGTTTGTTAATAAGAAAAATGACGAAGTAGGGTAATGGCACCTAAAAAACCTATGGATACCATAGCAAACAGTGTAAAACCTCCTATAACTTTTAAGGAGTTCTCTAAAGGTCCTGTAAAGGGATTACTTTTTATAGTCATAATTGCTATTGGATACTTGTATTATGATGGTAAGATAAATTATACGGAGCAGATAGAAAAACAAGGCCAAAAAATAGTAATATTGGAAACTAAAATAGAACAATTATCAGATCAATTAAGAAGATCAGATAGTGCTCTATCAGGAGCTATATCAAAAATTACTGTACTACAAGAACTAGGCAAAATACAATGAAATACTATCTGCTAATATGTCTGCTCGTTTCTATTGGATGTAATACTATACAAGCTGATACTAACGACAATGAAGTTATAACAGTACCCGCCTCTAAATTAACTGATATTGACCAGCTAATTAAGAAGAGTAAAATAACAAAGTATATAGCAGATAGTGTAAGCAGAATGTCAGATATAGCTGTTAATAAAAAAGTAAACAATCAGATAAAAGTTGTGACTGTTTTGAAATACAAAGTAGTAGAATTAAAACACACAAATGAAGTACTTAAAGTTCAAATTGACAGTCTTGATAACATTGGCAAGCCTTACCACTTATTGCCAGTATCCTCGAAGACCATAGGTAAAGATTCAGTTGTAATAATAACTACTAAACAAGCCGAGATAATAAATAAAGTCCATACCAAAATGTTAGATAGTATCTCCTTAATTCGGAATGAAACATATAGTCTAGCTTATTATAAGTTAGAAGCAATAGATAAAATATATGATCTGGAAAATAGAGTAAATATTTATGAAAATCATATTAGAATTAAAGATCAAGAAATCGAAAGATTAAAAACAAAAAAAAGAAACCCTGTACTAGCAATGATGTTACTTATAATCGGCTGGACACTGTATACTGGGATACAGACTCAAACCTTGAAATAACACCAAAAAAATGATAAAAAAAGTTTTAATTAGCATAATTGCTACCTACATTGCCTTAGTATTTATATTGGAAGCTACCATAGTAATAGAAGATGTTATAGGTGGTTTAGATAAAGTAAAAAACATAGAATTACAAATATTAAATAAAATAAGCTTTAGTAATTTATAAAAATCAAATCATATGAAACCAATCACAGACAAAGTCGTAGCACTCATTGCAGCCTTAAAAGGAAAAAAAGTTAACGTTGTAATTGCAGCCATTGTATTATTCGTATTAGGAACATTAGGAGTTAAATATGGCTACATACCTGAATCTATGTTGAATATCAACGTTATAGTTGATCAAGTAAGTAACATTTTCGGAAAAGATTCTGTGCAAGCAGTAACTGATAGTTTACCTAAGTAAAAAGTAGGTTAGGCAGAGAATAAGTTATATATTTAAGTTATGTACAAAATAAAACAATTCTTTAGGAATATTTGTAATTTAATAAGGTGGTTTCCCATTATCTGGAAAGACAGAGATTGGGATGACCACTTTATTTTTGAAATACTTAAGTTTAAACTTAAGAATCAAGCCAAATATATTGGAGATAAAAATAGACATTTATCTGCTAAGCGTGATGCTGAAGTAATGATGTTATGTGTTCGCTTAATTGAAAAAGTACAAGAAGAATATTATGGCGGCGAATATATAGACTACCACGAATCAGATTTTAGATGGATAGACACTGATCACCCTGATACCAAAGAACTAGACATAGTAGAATTATCAGAACATTTTGATGATTATTTTAAAAAGTATCCATTGATTTATAGAATGGTTCCTGATTTAAAAGCACCTAAGAATGTAATTGCTATGCAAATAGCAAGAATAAACGAAGAACGAGCACACAAATTATTATTTAAAATACTAGAACAAAACATTAGAAGATGGTGGGATTAATTATTTTTACTTTAGCATTATTATGCTCATTAGTTTGGCTTTGGTCAGGTGGAATCGCCTATATGCAACAGAATCACCCAGAATATAAAGGAGAAGATTTCTTAAATTGGGATATTAACGAAGAAGATAAAAATCACATATTATGATTATATTTATAGCTGTTGTTATTATGTCTTGGGTTTGGATAGGTTATGAATTATATGTAGCCCCCACAATAGACGAAGAAAGCGGGAATATAATTAATAAAAAATAAATATAATGTATTTACAAGCTGTTACTGTTTGCGTTAACTATAGTGATTTCCTAGCTCAAACCATAGTACATAACAAACAACTATTTGATCATTGGATCATAGTTACTACTCCTGAAGATAAGGCTACTCAAAAACTATGTCAACATTATAATGTTGAATGTTTAGTTACAAATGAGTTTACAAAAAACGGAGACCCATTTAATAAGGCTAAAGGAATTAACGTAGCACTACAGTATCTATCTAAGCACGATTGGGTGCTTCATTTAGATGCTGACATATATTTACCTCCACTTACAAGGAATATATTAGAAAGAATATCATTAGATAAAAATAACATTTATGGGGTTGATAGAATGATGTGTCCTACATTTGAAGCTTGGAGCAAATACATAACCAACCCAGAACCAACTCATACAGGGTGGGTTTATATTCATGGTACTGCATTTCCATTTGGTGTTCGTATTGGTGAATATATGAGTGAAGGCTATGAACCAATAGGATTCTTCCAACTATGGCATCCAAATACATCAGGAGTTAAATTATATCCTGAAACACATGGTAGCGCTGATCGTACAGATGTTCAATTTGCTAAAAAGTGGCCAAGAAAAAATCGTATATTAATACCTGAAGTAATAGCTATTCACCTTGATAGTGAAAATGCTACTGTGGATAATATGGGTAAGAATTGGAATGGTCGTAAGTCAAAACATTTTGGAACTGGTTATTCACCTGAAATAAAGAAAAGATCATGGTGGGAAATAATTAAAAGTTGGTTTAAATAATTTAAAATAAAAAGTTATGAACGTACCATTTATAATTGAAACAACCTCAACATCAATTAATAGCACCACTGTATGGTATAAGAACAAATGGAAAAATTTATGGTTAAAAATAAAGTTGTTCTTTAAAAAACCTGAGGAGGTAAAAAGATTGGAGAAATACTGCAAAAAAGAAATAAATTCAAAGTATTATCAAAAAATAAAAATCACAAATGAATAATTTAGATCCTTGGTATCAAGCACTACTATCCTTATTAGTAAGTGAAGATCAAAGCTTTAGCAAATCAGATAGAACAGGAACAGGAACTAAGTCTCTATTTGGTGTACAGTTTAGACATGATATGAGTGATGGATTTCCGTTGCTTACCACCAAAAAAATGGCATGGAAAACTATGGTGACTGAGTTACTATGGTTCTTAAGAGGAGATACTAATATTAAATTCTTAGTTGATAATGGGTGCCATATTTGGGATGGTGATTGTTTTTCCAATTATTTAAAGAAAAGAAATCCTTTTTCTAATAAAGATAATGTAAAAGAAAATGTTGTTATTAATGGAATTAATGGTTCTTCTAGTAGAACTTATACTAAAGAAGAATTAATTAACAAAATCAAAACAGATGATGAGTTTGCTAAGAAATGGGGTGATTTAGGTCCAATTTATGGTAAGCAGTGGAGAAGTTGGACAAATTTGAAACAAGTCGATGAGTGGGAATGGAAATATGATTTGAATGGACCAATAGACCAAATCGCAAACCTAATCAATGAACTCAAAACAAATCCTGATAGTAGAAGAATGCTTGTGTCTGCGTGGAATGTAGGTGAGTTAGATCAAATGGTACTTCCACCATGTCATTATGGATTTCAAGTTTATACAAGAGAGTTGAGTTTGGAAGAAAGATGGGAGCAATATAATAAGTTAGGATTAAATATAGAAGTAAATGGAACATTATTAGAATTAAAACATATGGGAACTCCA
>JAUKPQ010017509.1:0-12002 GCA_032273045.1 Chloridella minuta
CCAGACCCTTGAACGCTAGTTACACCATCGTATCCAAAGTCGCCACCAAAACCGTCATCACCTGTTCCACCCACAAGGCTATCGTTACCTAGACCGCCCTCCAACCAATCATTTCCAGATCCACCATCTAAGGTGTCGTTTCCTGCTGCCCCCCAAATTAAATCATCGCCTCCAGCACCTTCTAATTTATTGCCAGCAGCATTACCATCAATGTGCTGAGAAAAATCATTGCCTTTGATATTTGCTGCATTCGTATTTGTAAATGTCCAGAAATTTTGAATACCACTATTTGAATTAATAAACGAATTAAATGCTACAGAGTCAAACTGACCTGCAGATAAATACTCGACATTTTGTCCATTCGCCAATACATAACTCGTTGCACCAGTAACTTGCAGCGCATTGACAATATTGATGCCATTTATAGGAGTAGGCGCTTCAGCAACTTCCTCACCCTTAATAACGTCTAACGCTGAATCAACGATATATAAATCATGTCCTGCTCCGCCATCCATGGTGTCATTACCAGCACCGCCATTAAGGATGTCATTACCTGCTAATCCAACCAAACTATCAGCGCCATCTCCACCTGCCAGCGAATCAGCAAAGACGTTTGAGTCTGTACCCGTGATCGTATCGTTTCCTGCTAATCCATCTATGGATAGACCGCCACTACCTGCTAAGGACGCGCGCTGGAATAAATTGTCATTACCTGATGTCGCAGCACCTGCTAACAAATCTGCAATAGCAACAGGCGTATAGGTTCCATTGAATGCAAATACAACGTTCTCTACACCATTTACTGATGTTCTATCTACTGTAGTTACGCTAGTAGGATCAAACTTATTTGTAAAAACAATAGCAGTATCTGTCTTTGATATTGAATAACTCGATTCTTGGAAACGCATGTAAACCGTATCGTTACCTGCACCACCAACTAACGTGTCCTTACCACCCGATCCCTGAACGCTAGTGGATATACCATCAAAGCCATAGTCCCCTGCAAGGCCATCATCACCATCACCGCCGACTAAACTATCGTTACCAATGCCGCCATCAAGAAAGTCATTTCCTGTTCCGCCATCCAAGGTATCGTTTCCAGCCGCACCCCATAAGGAATCATTTCCCCCCGCTCCTTCTAACTTATTACCTGCCGCATTACCATCAATTAGCTGTGAAAGTTCATTACCTTTGATATTAGCTGCATCAGTATTTGTGTAAGTCCAGAATGGAGCCACGCCACTAGCAAACGCTGCTGGATTAAATTGACCTGCTGATAAATAACCGATCTGTTGTCCACTGCTTAGAACAAAACTTGTTGCTCCTTTAACTTGGATGCTATTGGCAGAGGGAGGACCAAAGGTTGATGTCTCAAATACATTTTCTCCAGTGATTACATCACCAGCTGAATCAACAATATATAAATCATCGCCCAATCCACCATTTAAGGTGTCATTACCTGCCCCACCATCTAAATAGTCATTGCCACCAAATCCAGACAAACTATCGGCACCATCACCTCCCAAAAATTGATCTGGGAAATCTGTTCCTCTTATTGTGTCGTTACCAGCAAGACCATCTATGGCAAATCCAGTTTGTGAATTTGCTAAAGATGCACGCTGAGATAAATTATCGTTACCTAATGATGCAGAGCCGGATAGCAAATCAGCTGCCGCAACTACTGTTCCACTTGATGCATTATCAAATACAGCCTGCAAAGAATCTCCATTACTGCTAGCTGGAACAGACGTTACAAAGGAAACATTCTCAACATCATTTGAAAGGGTTAAAGTTTCATTACCCTTAGTAATGACTAGAAGACCAGTAGAATTTTTTGAAAAAGAAAAACTACTTTCTGGGCCAAAAACAATAGCAGTATCTGTTCCTGTACCACCACTGAAGGTATCATTACCGCCACTTAAAACATTAGCCTGTAAAAACGCTAGATCAACTGCGCTAGAACCATTTGTGAACGATGCCTGTGCTTCTTGGCTAAGTGCACTTAGCCCAAGAAAATGATAGCTAACATCATTGCCCGATTCTCCTGAAATACTATCGTTACCAGTAGAACCTAAAAACTCATCATTGCCGTCACCACCTTTTAAGGTGTCATTTCCAGCATAACCAATTAAATGATCATCACCTACTTTGCCATCTAAAGTATTAGCTGCTGCATTACCTAAAATATCTTGACCAAATTCATTACCAGTTGCAGTAAAAGCAGATGTACTAACAATATCAACGAGCTCGTTCATGCCACCAAAACGCAAGAATTCAATTTCTGCACCAGCTGTCAATGTGTAGTTGGCAGCCGTTGTATAGATCTCGTCGTAACCACCAGCTTGAGTTTCAATAACAACATCTGTAGCACTATCTACTAAATAAGTGTCATTACCAAAACCACCTCGCATCGAGTCGTTACCAGCGCCACCATCTAATAAATCATTCCCTGCACCACCTGTAATGGTGTCATTACCTAAACCACCAAGAAGTACTTGACCGCTATCATCAGCTATTAGTGTATCGGCAGTCTGTGTACCCGTTCCTTGTGAGGCTAACGCATTAGCAGACTGTCCAAAGCCATTTATAGAATCATTAAGCTGTAAAGTCTCTCCATCACTGAAACTCAAGAACTCAACTCCAGTAATACGTGCTGCATAGCTTCTATCTTTACTCAAAACATCTATCGTTGTTGCATCAACTCGAGCAAAAGCTAAACTATTGGCCGAGTAGCTCAAGAAAACTTCATCGCTACCAGCACCGCCATCAACACTATCTTGCTCAAAACCTTGCGCAGAAGGACTACGATCAAGACGAATTTCATCATTCCCGTCACCACCAAGCAAGGTATCGTTTCCAGCACCACCAATAATAATATCGTTACCTTTACCGCCATTTATTGTGTCGTTACCATTGCCACCCTCTAGCTCATCGAAACTATCAGAGCCAAGAATAGAATCATTACCATTCGCAGCATCAACAGAGTTTTGAAAAGCTGATTTTGGAATTCCTGTTTGGGTAATGGTAATACTATTGTCACCAGCCAATAGAGCATTAGACAATCCAGACTCAATAACAGAGGAGATATCAAGTCCTTTAATATTTGTCGCATCACCAATGAGAATATCTACAGTGGTATTCGTAGCTCCGCTAATAGGCTCAGACAATTGCTGTAGTACTTTTTTAACTGAACTAATAGCTGGATTATTTGAAATTGAAAAACCACTATCACTTTCGCTAATAATTGCTGCGCTGGCAAAAGTAATAGTTGTTACATCATTTAAATACAAAAAAGTAGTGCCTGCATCTCTGAAATCTAAGTATTCAACAGCTGTAAGCGAATTCAAAGAGCCAGACCAAAATCCATTTGCAGATAATGTAAGCGTACCTGCAATACGATATTCACTTGCTTCACCTTCCGCAGGAGAATCAGAACCCATGGTGATAGAAGTTATGCTTGCACTTGTTACACCTAATGACGTAGTTCCAGAAAAAGTACCGTTTAATTCAATCCAGTAACCAAAAACATTTACATAAATACTCGAAAGTTCAATTTTTCCAGTTGCACTATCAATTTTTCCAACGACACCTCCGTCAATACCTTCAATTGATGTAAAAACATTCCAAGTTTTATTGTCGTGTTTGTAAGTTGAACCGTCAAAACTCAAGCTAGAGTTACTAAATGCATCAAGCAAAACTGTAACTTCACCCACACGACCGATTAGTGCATCTTTAAATGTAAATGGATCATTATTTAAATTAGGAAATTCAGGTTGCAAATCCACAAAATAAGGCAGACTGCCATCCACAAGAAAAGCTGAATCAACTTTGCTAGTCTCATTTTTGAGTGTGAATGTTGTCATATTTTGTATCCTGCTTATATTAAGAGTGAAGATAATTTAACTGATTTATTATCGTACTGAAAAAGTGAATATTAGTAATAATATTAAGAATTAATTATTACAAAATTATTAAATGAAAATTAAAAAAGACTTTATTATTTTTTTAATAACCAAGTAAAGAGAGCAATAAGTTAATTAATATCATTTCAATAATACTTGAGTGAGCATTAAAAATTATGAAATTAACTAATAACAAACATTAAATAAGTTATCGCGAAGATACTATTGGCGTATAATAAAATGCAAAATAAGTAACTATTTAATATTGTGAGCTAAAAAAACAGAAAAATAAAACGAATTTAAACTTTAATTAATTTCCTTAAATTTAATTTACTAGATCAATAATTGAAACAACTATATAAGCCTAGTTAACGATGCGATCTAATCCAATAAAAACAGGACATAACCAAGAACGTTCACTCAGAACTACAAACAATATTAGAAATACTGAGTTAACAGGAAACAAAAATCCATTAAATACTAATGGTGAAACTGTTTATGGTCATAGTATTTCAGGCTTTTTAGCAACGCAGACGCAGATAACAATTACGGCAACAGTTGGAAATGAATTTGCCGGATATGAAATAAACTACGAGAACAGTGTTAACTACGGATACAACAATAACCTCAAAGCTACAGATTTAATAAATTCAAATACTTACTCAGCGAATAAAACCGACCCTGCGAATTCTAATCAGGAAAAATTTATTCCTCAATTAAGTAAAAATATACAGCAACAAAAATATATACCTACTCAAATTCAAAACAAAGAATTTGAAAATGATATTCATAAATTAGAGTTAACTAATCCAGACATACCATCAAGCCCAACTCTATTTGCAGCCAAAAATTCATTATCTGATTATCATTCTTTAGCAGAAAATAGCATAGTTAATAATGCATCATTCGTTAGTAGTACTAAAGATTTTCATAAATTAAATACTAACTTAAGCAACAACCAAAATAGCTTGACAAATTTACAATTTAATGAACAAACTGATCATAAGATTAGCTTGTTATTCAACACCGCAAAGCAGCATGCCGCACCAGCTTTTTCTCTGGTTCATTTTGGCTCCACACTGCCGGAATTAACAAATAATTACACTTCATTTGCAACGCTAGCCGACTCGATAAAAAATATAAATTTAGATAGTAATTCGAGTAGCGAATTGTCAGACACCTTAATCTCAAGTGTATTAAGTCAGTTAAGCGCAAAAAATCTTCCTAATGTTGAAAATGTTATTTATACAGGCTTAAAAAATGCAGTATTAACAGGAAATGATTTAAGTAATGTATTAATTGGCAGTACTGGCAATGACATCCTCAATGGCGGCAAAGGCGAAGATAGGCTTATTGGCGGTGATGGTAATGATTATTTTGTTTTTTCCGTCAATGAAGGCAATGATGAGATTTTAGATTTCAATGTAGGAGATAGAATTTTACTTAAGGGATCTATTAATTTAAATGAATTAAGTTTGAGTGAAGATGCCTCGGGACAAATTTTATCAATTAATGGAACTACTATTAATTTGGTTGGAATCAGCGACTTGACGATTAGTACGGACTGGATCGGTTTTATTAAATGATTCAGATTCTCTAACATGAAATATTTATTTGTTCATCAAAACTTTCCAGGTCAATTTAAGTATCTAGCGCCAATGCTAGCTAAAGATACTAATAATCAAGTCCTAGGATTTGCTATGAATGGCAATGTGGGAAATGATGATTTAAAAGTTATTAATTACAAACCAAATCGATCTAGCTCATCTAGTGTTCATCCGTGGGTAAAAGAATTTGAAACCAAAGTCATCCGCGGAGAGGCCGCTTATCGATCTGCGCTTCAACTTAAAAAGGATGGTTTTTATCCTGATGCCATTATTGCGCATCCAGGTTGGGGTGAAAGTTTATTTTTAAAAGATGTATGGCCAAAAACCAAACTGGGAATTTATTGCGAATATTTTTACAAATCAGATGGTGGCGATGTCGGCTTTGATCCTGAATTTAAATCAGATGAAAATGATGTAGATATTTCGATCAAAATGAAAAACATCAATAACTTGATGCATTTTGATATCGCTGATTCAGGAATTAGCCCTACCAAATGGCAAGCCAATACTTTTCCAGAAAATTTTCGCTCGCATATTGATGTTATTCATGACGGAATTAATACTGACATAGCTAAACCTGATAGTTCTGCTTATATAACTATCAATAATACAATTAGGCTTGATAAATCAAATGAAATAATTACATTTATTAATCGAAATCTTGAACCGTATCGTGGTTATCACATTTTCATGAGGTCATTACCAGCACTACTAAAAGAAAAACCAAATGCTCATGTAATTATTGTCGGCGGAGACAAGGTTAGTTATGGGCGAGCAGCGCCTGAAGGTCAAAGTTGGAAGATGATTTTTTTAAATGAGGTTTTAAGTGACTTAGATAAGTCAAGAGTACATTTTGTAGGTAATTTAAGTTATAAAAATTATCTTAGAGTATTACAAGTTTCAACTGTACACGTGTATCTTACCTATCCATTCGTATTATCTTGGAGTTTATTAGAGGCGATGAGTATAGGTTGCACAATTGTTGGAAGCAAAACTGCACCGGTTGAAGAAGTAATAACAAATGGGGAAAATGGAATGTTGGTGGATTTTTTTGATAAAGAAACACTGACTAATCAAATTTTGATACTTCTTGACAATCCTGATTTACGAAAAAGTTTAAGCAATGCAGCTAGAAATTTAATTATTCAGCATTACGATTTAAATAAAATATGTTTGCCTAAGCAGCAAAAATGGGCAGCAAGTCTTACTCAAAAATAATGCTCTCTTACGTTAATCAAATACTTTTTAAGTCTTTACAAATCATTATGTGCAACTTAAAACAACTATAAAAATAATTTTTTTAGATGCACTTAATTTATGAAACTTCTTAATAAAAATCGTACAGCTAACACGCCAAGCGAATTAAAACTTGCGTTAGACGAATGTCGAGCTGCATTTGTGAGTGTTGGTGTGTTTAGCGCATTTATAAATCTCTTTTGGCTAACACCATCGATTTATATGATGCAAGTTTACGATCGAGTTTTAATGAGTAGAAATGAGTTAACGCTATTGATGTTGACTTTAATTATTACTTTTTTATTCGCTGTGATGTCATCACTCGAATGGGTTCGTAGCCAAATACTAATACGTGCAAGTAACCGCATTGATTTTATTCTTAGTGAAAAAGTTTTTACTAGCACTTTTAGAATGAGTTTACGAGGTTTAGTAGGCAATGCTCCTCAAGCTCTTGGAGACTTAGCTGCAGTGAGGCAATTTTTAACTGGACAAGGTTTATTTGCTTTTTTTGATGCTCCTTGGCTGCCTATCTACTTAATTGCTATTTTCTTTATTAATTTTTGGATGGGTGTTTTTGCTGTTTCGGGAATGATTATTCTTGCAGTTTTAGCCTATTCAAATGAAATCATTACGCGTAAACCTCTTCATGAAGCGGGGAAAATGGCGACATTCTCTTCTGAACAGGCAGGGAGTCAATTACGTAATGCGGAAGTTATACAAGCAATGGGTATGCTGCCTCAACTTAAAAATCGCTGGCTTTCTCTACACCGTACTTATTTAGGTCTGCAAGCTGATGCAAGTCAAAAAGCTGCAACCAATATGGCATTAACTAAATTTTTTAGGATGTTGTTTCAGTCATTGATTTTAGGAATTGGTGCATTACTCGTAATTCAAGAACAAATGACTGCGGGAGCTATGATAGCTGGCTCTATCTTGCTCGGTCGAGCCTTGAGCCCCTTAGAACAAGTCCTAGCTATATCTAAACAATTTTCAATTGCAAGACAGGCTTATCAGCGTTTAGAACATTTACTTGAAGAAGGCACTCTCAAGGACTTACAAGTAAATCTTCCTCCGCCAACAGGAACTATTCAAGTTCAAGATGCTGCAGCAATACCTCCAGGTGGAAAGCAACCTGTATTAGCGAATATAAATTTTGAATTGAGTAAGGGACAAGTCCTTGTTGTGTTAGGACCTAGCGGTTCCGGTAAATCTTCTTTAGCACGCTTATTAGTTGGCGTTTGGCCTGCAGCGCATGGAAAGATACGATTTGATGGCGCTGACATAGCACAGTGGGATGCTGCTAAATTAGGTGTTCATATGGGTTATCTTCCCCAAGATATTGAAATGTTTAATGGAACAATCGCAGAGAACATTGCAAGATTTTCAGAAATTAATTCTGAAAAAATTATTAATGCTGCAGTGACCGCTAATGTTCATGAACTCGTGCTTCAGATGCCTGATGGGTATGAAACACGCATTGGGCCTGGTGCTTATCAAATGTCAGGTGGTCAACAACAGCGTATTGCACTCGCCAGAGCTCTTTATGATGACCCTAAAATTATAGTACTTGATGAGCCTAATTCGAATCTCGATCAGGCTGGTGAACAAGCACTGGTGGTTGCATTACAAAATTTAAAGCAACGTGGCAGCACCGTGATTGTTATTACTCACCGTACAAACATCTTACAAATAGCAACTCATGTTTTAGTGTTAGCAGCTGGTAGAGTCGCTGCGTTTGGACCTCCTGAGACTGTATTAAATTCTAGTAGTGTTAGAGTTGTTTCTCCAAGTCGCTCAGCATAATAATCATATAACTATGAGCTCTACTTTGACCCCTACAAAAAGCCCTGATGATGGCCCTCCAATTGATTGGTCTAATCAAATAAAAATTGGCTGGATGGTAATGCTTACTGCGGTGAGTGGCTTTTTTTTGTGGGCAGCATTAGCTCCTTTAGACAAGGGAGTACCTGTAATGGGTACAGTGATTGTTGCGGGCCAAAAGCAAATTGTTCAAAATCCTAATCAGGGTGTAGTAGAAAAAATTTTCGTAAAAGAAGGTCAAACAGTGACAAGCGGGCAACTGCTTATGCGTTTGCAACCTGATATTGCAGCAGCCGCTTCTGATACATCACTTGCGAACTACGCTTTGGCTATATTAGCGTTAGAGCGACTTTCTGCTGAGCGTGTGGGTACAGAAAATTTGAGAATGCCCAAGCAGTTAGTTATTTATTCTTCGGATAGTATGGTTCAGAATCAATTCCATACACAACAACAGCTACTTTTAGATAGATTAAAAACTAAAAGAACAGAATTAGCTGCATTGAATGAATCACTTCTAGGCTTAGAAAGTCAACGTACTGCAATGCTAGATAGTGGACAAAGCAAAAAACGCGAACAGCAATTGTTAGATGACCAACTAGCTAGACTTAATTCTCTCATTGAAAGAGGATTCACTTCGCGTGCTAGTTTGGATGAAACAGAACTCAAACGCGCTAGATTAAAGGGTGAAATCGCAGAAAATTTAGGTACGCTTAATAAAATTGATGCTCAGACAAGAGAAATAAAACTTACTATTGAGCGACGCAAAAGCGAACATCAACAAGAAATAAGAACCCTCACACTTGAAGCTGAGCGCGATATTAAAAACTTTAGTGGTCAGCTAGGTGCAGCCAAAGTTAATTTAGGCTATTCAGATATTAAAGCACCAGTTGGTGGAAATATCTTGGGGTTAACTGTCACCACTTTAGGTGCCGTTCTAGCACCGGGAACGAAGTTGATGGATATAGTTCCTACAGATCGACTCTTGATCGTAGAAGCACAAGTACCCGTTAATTTAATTGATCAAGTGCGAAGTGGTCTTGAAGTCGAATTAAGTTTTTCAGCTTTTCAAATGAATAAAACACCACGATTAACCGGAAAATTAACAAACGTTGGTGCAGATCGTATGACTGATCAACGCAATGGTATGCCTTATTATCCAGTTAATGTAAGTATCCAACCAGATAGCTTAAAAAAGCTTTACCCTAATGAATTAAGACCAGGCATGCCGGTTGATGTATTTATTAAAACTGGAGAAAGAACTTTCTTGAGTTACGTAATAAAGCCAATAACAGATCGCATTCGCAGTGCGATGAGTGAAGAATAAATTCGGGAATTATTTATCGTTTATTTAGATAACCGAAAAATCTGCACTACTTAAACTATTGATACCTACAATCTGTACAAATGCAACTTTGGCACCGAACGCGCTACCATCAGCATCGTAATAGAGTGTCTGCGTATTTGAATCGTAGATAAGGTAATCATCGCCGTCCTGAGCGTCCATGTCCATCACTAGATTGCCATCTTGAACAGCGTTAGTAAAACGCGTAAATATAGTTTTATCTAGAACTAGCTTGTCGGCACCTGTGCTGAAATCCGTGATCTGGTCAAAGTTGAACTGCGCATCTAATTTTGCATTAAATACAAAATTATCTACGCTATCACCACCAGTGAGTATGTCGTTGCCAAATTTTCCAGTTAGGTTATCGGAGCCTGAACTACCTATCAGCAAATTATTGGAATAGCTTCCAATGAGTGTTACAGCCCCTGTTCCAGTATATTCTGCTGCTTCTATACCGCGATAGCGCTGCAGATTAATTTCATTGAGATTTTCAGATTTAATAGTATCCCAACCGCTCTGATCAATGATTACATCTCTTAAGGTATCAACTACATAGATGTCGTCTCCTGCACCACCCATTAGTAAATCAATCCCTGATCCACCATCGAGATAATCATTACCTTCACCACCATTGAGATAGTCTCGTCCTTCTCCACTTAATATAGTATCGTTACCTGCTTCACCAATTAAAACATCCTTTCCAATTCCTCCTAATAGCTGATCTTCTAAACCTGTAGCTATTAATTTCACCGCTTCTGTGGGTATTGAGCTCTGCTGGATGTAAAGATCGAAGGTCTGAGACACCGAAGAAGCTCCGGTAGCTGTTAATTTAAAAAAATGATGGCCATATGCACTATCTGGAGCACCTGTGACCACTACTCTAGGGGTATCATCACTCGTATCAAGACTCACCCAGCTAGGAAGTGGTGAATCATCTAATTTAGAAAGTGAATACTTAATTTCACTAAATGGCATATCAACTTGCACTAAGCCCCAATTATAAGATCCCCCCGGTATTGATGCCACCTCTAATATAAGACTTGAATCAGAAATAAAAAATGGATCATAGCCACGCAATGGGTGAGAAGTCCAATTTTTTTCATCCAATGTATCAACCACCGATATAGTATTAGTTTTAATATCTAATATTTTTAATATTTTTTCATAATAAATAAAATTCTGATTAACATCGGTAATTACTTCTGAACTCACACCAATGTAAGCAATCAATCGACCATTAGGAGATATACTAAACTGTGAAGGTTTAGAATAAGCATTTGGATTTGAGTTAGAAAGTCGATCAACTAAAGTCCAATTTCCATTTAAATTTACTTCTAAGAATTCTCCATTTGATCGTGCTAAATTTTGGTCAGAGATATCTATTGTTGTTCCAGTCATGAATAGATTAGGTCTCCACTCACCAGTTTCATTAAATGCAAATCTGCCAAGATCATGCATTTCACCAGTAATAGTATTTTTTGACATCGCATGCGTTATATAAGTCCAAGATGTTGGAGTAAAACCTTGAGGATTACCAACTGGCATTTCGCCAGGATCATATATAGCGTTGAGATAGTAAATAGTTTGTCGATCGGGAGAAATTTCCAATAAATCTACTGGCCCCATAACGGAAGGATATTCAAATATGGAGTATTTAGAATTTTCAGCTACGATGTTAAAAATTGGGCTTTTCAATAGCGGGATCGAAAAAGCTGCAGAATCGCCCACAACAGAGAAAGTAATTTCTGCAGAATCAATGGTCTGAGCAATAGAAACAGATTTATCAGAGAACTGAACATTCTCTATATTTGCAATTCGATCTACTCCTCCACCTTTCGCAGTCAAACTCACTGAGCCATCTTGGTTTAACACACCAGTCGATCGCGCAAACGTCCCATGTGTATTGAAGGTGTCAACACCACTCGCTCCATCTACTATGTCATTGCCAGTACTACCCTTGATAAAGTTATTTAACCCATTGGCTGTGACACTGGTACCTCCCTTGCCTTGAATTTCTACCTTCTCAAAACCTTCAGGAATTTCGACACTGGCTGATGTAAAAACTGTATCCGATGTGCCATCAAATACGGCTCT
>JAUKPQ010017520.1:0-11998 GCA_032273045.1 Chloridella minuta
GTTGTAGGTCCTGTATTAGAACAGTTTTTAGGTAATGCTATAATGGTAACTATTACTAAAGAATCAACAACTATTGTTGATGGTAAAGGAAGGAGTGAAGCATTAGAAACAAGAGCAGAAGAATTAAAAAATCAAATTGATAGTGCTCAATCAATGTTTGAAAAAGAAAAACTACAAGAACGTTTAGCTAAACTAAGTGGTGGTGTTGCTATTATTTCAGTTGGTGGAAACAGTGATCTTGAAATTAAAGAAAAAAGAGATCGTGTAGAAGACGCACTATATGCTACTAAAGCTGCTTTAGCTGAAGGTATCATCCCAGGTGGTGGATGGCCCTTGTATAACATTGCTCTTGGAATGACTCAAGAAACAATGGGTAAGAAAATTATTGCTAAAGCTATTAGCAGTCCATTTAATAAAATTATGGAAAATGCAGGATTAGATGTAGACATTGAAACAGTTGGAAATTTGATGAAATCAGTTGAATTAACATACAATGCTAAAACTAAAGAAGTAGTTAACGCGTATGAAGCAGGAATTTTAGATCCATTTAAAGTAACAAGAGTAGCACTAGAAAATGCATTATCAGTAGCTAGTACTATTTTAACTTCAGAAAGTGTTATTTTTGAAGAAAAGAAAGATGATGCACAATCAATGATGGATATGGGAATGGGATATTAATTCCTCCCATATTTATTACAGATGAAATACCTTGTTTTATTGTTGTGTCTTTTACCACAAGTTTTATGTTCTCAAATCAATATTCATAAAGCTGGAGATGGTTGGGACTCAATAGTAAAACAAGCTATTCTTCTGATAGCTAAAACATCTCCTACACATTATAAAATGCTTGTAGATCATGTAGATGTTATAGAATTTTGGAATGAAAGTTATTCATCAAATAATATAGTTGACGGAAAAGGAGTTATAGTAGTTTCATCAAAAGACATTAAGCTAAATAGTTTAAATAACATAGCTGCTGTTTTAGTACATGAAACTTACCATTTACATTTGATGGCTATGCCATACATTTTATCTGGTAGAGAAGAAGAGTATCAAGCGTATTTGTTTGAACTGAAGTTTTTAAAATTGTTGCCGAACATTGAACCTGATTTAATTGAGTTCACAAAAGAACAAGTAAAACTTTGGAAATTACAATGAAAAAACTAATATTATTGCTCTTTACTGCTATGGTTGCAGTATCAGCCTTCGCTCAAAAATCAGCTACATCACCAGGAACAGGACATTGGGTTGTTATTGATTCTGGATATCAAGTAGCTACCGCAACAACAGGAAAAACAGTTGCGCCTCTTTATTTTCATAATACTTCAACTGTAAATAAAATTACAGGTATGCAATTTAGAGTATTTTATGATAAAACTGCATTTACAGCAGTTGTACCTACTTTAAAAATTTCTGCTACAGACCAATATCTACAATATGTTGATGATAATACAAATGGTAATTTAACAGTAACTGTAGTTTACACAGGTACTACTAGTTCTTTTAATTACGCTGATGGTGCAACATTTGATTTAACTTTTACTCATGCTAGTGATGCTGTGTGGAATAGTTTAGATAGTATTAAGACTTTAAAAATATCAGGTGTAAACAGTTTTCCTAACTTAGCTTCAACTAACATGGGTAACGATACTACTTTAACAGTTTATTCTTATGGTGGTCGTTTCAATCAAAAAATGTTAAGATTTGCTGGTAAATTTATTAATACAACTGGAACTAACGCTAAGAATTTGTGGGTTAGTTTAGAAAAGAAATCACCAACAGGATCTTGGACTACAGTATTAACTCAAAAAACTAACACAAATGGAGTAGTAGTATTTTATAAAAATATAGATACTTCTTATTGGGATGTTAGAATGGCTGTGAAAGGTGATACAATGACACCAGGATCAGTATTTAGTACAGCAGACGCACAAAAAATCAATCAAACTATTTTAGGTCAATACACAGCTAAAGGATTTGACTTTTATTCAATGGATGTAAATGGGGCTGATGGTAATATTACAATTTCAGACGTTTACTCAGTTTATGGTCGTTTAGCAGGTAGATTTACTGCTTGGCCTAATTCTCAAACAGATGTAAAATTCTTCACAGTAGCAGAATTTAATTCAATTAATGGTTCAGCAACAAATAATGTTTCTACTATTCCAGGTGTTACAAACTTTTACTATTATGTAGATGGTAAAGATAGTATTACTTATTATGTAAATGTTAAAGGTGATGCAAATGGAACAGGATTTAAAATGGCTCGTTTAACTCCAATTAAAATTATCAATCAAGCAAATGCTAACAAATACATTATTGATAATACAGTATCTTATGATAACATAACAGAAACTGTTGAAATGACAATGCCTAAAGTAACAGTTGAAGATGGAAACTTAGTTAAAGTTCCAGTATCAATGACTACCCAAGGTCAATCAATTGGTGCTCTACAATTAAATTTAAAATACGATACTTCATTGTTAGAATTTAAAAATATTGTAAACAGTGAAAAAGTAATGAAATGGACTACATTTATTAATCCTTCAAATGGATATATTACTTGGGGTTCAGCTGATTTAACTAATCAAAACTTTATTAATAATGGTGATCAAGTTTTCACAGTTCAATTTATTGCTAAAAAACCTCAAGCAGAATGGGGAACAGCAGCATTGTGGACTTCAGAAAAGTATGTAGGTGGAAGTGATTCAAGAGACATTAGTATTACTCCGACTATGGGTATTATTGAAGTTAGAAAAGTAAAATCTCCTATTACAATTAATGATTTAAGTAAAGTACTAGTATTTCCAAATCCAACAGAAGGCGAAATAGTAGTAGAATTTGGAATTAAACAAGAAACTAATACATTAATAGTAATTGATGATTTGGTTGGTAGAAAAGTAAAAGAATTATTAAATGAAAGACTACCTGCTGGTAAATACAAATATGTTACTGATTTACATAAATTACAAAATGGTTTGTATTTATTATCAATCAAAACTGAGTATAGTAATTCAACTACAAAAATTATTGTAAATAAATAAATTATGAGTATAAAAGACAAAATCAAACAAGCTGTGAGTGGAAAATCAGAGTTTGTAGAAGTAGACGATAAGAATCGCTTTTACTTTATGTTGCAACAAATGCAAAACAACCGTTGGAAAATTACGGGCATCGTTTTATTTTTATTCTTTTTCATTATTTTTGGTATCAATATGGCAGTAATGTTTAATATTGAAATTGCTGAAAACTGGAAAGAAATGTTACTTATTGTTTTAGGTGCATTTGTAGGAAATTTAAATAAAGTAGTTGATTATTGGTTCAATTCTGAAGACAGAGACAAAATGTTGATCCAAAAAGTTGACGAAGAAGATGGTCAATCAATGTCAAACACAATAGGTTAATATCATGTCAGAAGAAAAAGAAGAAAGCGGTATGTCCGCTGTTAAAAAAGCCATCATCGGAGCAATTACCACTGCGGTAACTGCAGGTGGTGCATGGTTTGCTACTCACTTAGGTGGAGGTGAAGAACCAAAAGTAGAAACCCCAGCAGCTGTTACAGCTCCTGCTCCAGTTATTAATATTACTAATAGTAATGAAAATCAACAAAAACAACAAGCGGGTGGAACTAACACAGTTATTATTAAAGAAAAAGCAACTCCAGCAGCGGCCGAATCTAAACCAACTAAAACAGAAAAACCAGCAGATGAGGATCTTTGGTAGTCTATTATTAACAGTATTGTTAGTTGGATGTGGTACAATGAAAACTACTACTGAAACAGAAGTAACTGAAAAGAAAAGTATTTCTTCAGTGTCTGGCTATACTGATAGTATTAAGAAAACCGTTCAAGTAATCAACATTGATTTAGAAAAAATATTAAAACTTTATCCTTCACTACAAGAAAAAAATGTAGGTTTAGGATTCGCTGAATCAACATTAGATTATTTAGATGAAACAAATAGATTTATCTTCACAGAAGAAAAACAAGAAATTAAAGAACGAATGGTTACTCAATTCAAAGCTTCTAAAAAAGGAGTCTTCGAAGAACCAATTGATGGAAAAGGTAAGATTAAATCTGCTCAGTACTTTGTTTATGTCACTGTGGCTGATTTCGCTGTTGATGAAGACGAGGAAGTTAGTGGCGCTAAAGGCAAAGTTGTTGTTACAACATTTATTCGTTTACAAGTAAGATTTGTAAATACTCAGACTGGACAAATTTTTATAGGTTCAGGAGATGGTGAAGCAACAAAAACAGGAGAAAGTTTTTTAAAGTCTCTTGATATGAAATTTAGTCAATCTACAGTAGGTAAAGCAACTCGTAAATCACTGGAAACAGCTACGGTTAAGGTTATAGAAAACTTAATCAAAGCCGGTGTATTTAAAAATTAAAATATTAGTATTATTTATGTTGATAGGGCTGTCCTTAAATGGGCAGTCCTTCACTTACAATTACGTTGATCCTTGTACTAAAGACATAAAGACTGTTTATGCCGATATGAATAGTCCTATAGTAATAGTATATTATGGACAAGCTAAAACATTTAGTTATCAAGATCTTCAAACAGGAAATTTAGAAATATGGATGAATGATTTGTATAATAAGTACAGAACAACAAGTCCTTGTCAGGGTGCTATTATAACAACAACTACAACTACTACTACAAACCAAACAATGAATATTGTTGGAAGTGTGATGAATCTAACAAGTATGGATTTTAGTAGTGTAGCTAATGTAGGATCCACAGTAAATGTAGGATCTACAACATCATCTGGAACTAATGTTGGAGAAGGATCAAGTGATAAATCTAATAACGATGGTAGTAACAATGAACAAAAAACAGAAGTAAAAAATGATGGAAACAATTCAAGTGGAGATCAATCCACTAATAGTAACAGCTCTAATAATGGTGGGTCTAATGGTTCTAGTAGCAGTGGTGGAACTAGTGGAGGTAATCAAGGTAAAGGCAGTGAAACTAAAACAGAAGCTAAAGCTGATGAGAAAAAACCTGACGAACAAAAAGTAGAAGAACAAAAAACTGAATCAAGTAAAAGTTCATCTAGTTCATCAACTAAAGCAGCAAGTAAAGCAAAAGCAGAAGTAGCTAAACCAGCTATTTTAGTGACTGGAGACATAGTAGGAATACAAACTAAAGCAAATGGATCACAAGATGCAAGAGCAACTATGTCGTTTACAAGAGTAAAAGGTGATGGAACTAGTAGTTTGGGTGGAAGTGTTGATTATATGGTAAACTCTAAGATAGGAAATTTTAGTTTAATGAAGTCTTGGATGGGAACTAAACAAAATGGAAACAAACACATTAATGTAGTATCTGGATCAGCCTCACTATTGCCTGGCGCGTGGAGTTCAACGGCTTTATTCGTTAGAGTCAACTCAATTAAATCATTCACCGCCTTATACGGTTGTGCGGGTTCTTATGGAATAATGCACGAAGAACCGCTTATTTCAACTTTAGTAATAGGTGGTTTTATGTATAAAGGTAAACTAACAAAGAAAATAGATGCTACAATAATAGCGGCAGGAGTATATTCACCATACATGAAGTACTACACAGAAAGTTTATTTAAAAATAAACCTATAATAATACCATTTATTAATGTAGCTTACAAAATGACAAAAAGTTTTGCGTTTGGACTAACTGGAGGAGGTACTTATGTAGCAAATCAAGATATTATCAACTTTCAAATACTTTTAGGTGCTCGTCTTCTGCTTTAATATTTATTAATATGGTATACATTTATGTTTTAGAAAATAAAGGCTGTCCTGTTTATATAGGAAAAACTATCAATATTGAACAAAGATTTAAAGATCATTTAAAAATAAAACAAATAGATAACTATTTTATAGTTGATAAAGTTAATGAAGAAGATTGGATATTTTGGGAAAAACATTATATTAACCTTTTTAAAAGTTGGGGATTTATTTTATTAAACGAAAATGAAGGTGGAGGAGGATGTAAAATAGGTACTAAGTTTAAAAAACTAAGAACTAAAGAACATTCAAATAAAATATCTCAATCAAAAAAAGGTATTCCTATTCACACTGAAGAACAAAAACAAAAATGGAGTAAGGAAAAGAAAGGTAAATCAAATCCCAACTACCCAAAAACAGTAAAACATAAACCTCATAAATCATTTATTAAAACAAAACCCCACTCTAATAAAGGCATTTCATTAACTGAAGAACACAATAAAAATTGTTCAAAAGCAAGACAAAAACCATTACTAGTATATAAAGATAATATATTAATTTATGAATGTAATAGTATTAAAGAAACAGCATTGTTTTTGAATTTTAGTAATGGTAATATAAGTCAAAATTTAAAAGGAAAATCAAAAACCTGTAAAGGACATACTATAAAATATAAATGAGATTGATTACAATTATATTATTATTTACAAATACTTTATTAGGTCAATTTACCTACAGTGGATACATTTACAATGGAAATGGAACTGGAGCAATAAATGTTCCTGTTAAACTTTATAAAAGTACAGCTGGAGCAACAACTAAATCAGGGACCATAGCTAAAATAACATCCAGTATTCCTTCTGATAGAGGACGAGGAACTTCAGTATTATTTTCATCACTTAATTCAGATGAAGCATCTATAGCTATTACATTTCCTTCAGGATTTAGTCCTTCTTATGCTGGTACTAGTTATTCTTCAGGTCACGTGAATGCTAACTCGTGGTTTTGTTTTGGAACAACATCAAGTTCAGGATACAACGGAAATGCTACAAGTCCTAATCAACCAACAATTCATATTGGTTCAGTTGATAATGGTTCTACAGATAATAATGTTTCTTATGTATCAACTGAAAGTTACACAGATGGAACTTATGGAGATGTATTTAGAATAAGATACGAAGGTAACTGTAAATACAGTCAAACTGGAGTAAATTATATTTGGGATTTATACATTATTAAAAACAATCCTTCTAAACAAATAGTAGTATGGAGAACTTTTACAGCAGATGGTTCTAACCAAGAACAAATGGGTATATCTACAGGCAGTGCTTGGATGGCAAGTACTTTAATCACCGCAGGTACTTTTACTAGTACTAGTTGGGAAATAAATACTACCTCTACTACTACAGTATCTTCTACAGTTTTAGATGCTACAGCATATACAAACTCATCTGGTTATTATTCTTTCTCAAGAACCACAGTAGCTGGTGATCAATTTACAATTCAGTTAACTGCTCCCACAGTAATACAAGCAATTTTATTATCTGATGCACAATCTGTAAGTGATATTGCTTTAGGTAAAACAACTAAAACTGGTTTAACATTTCAGATATATGATGTAAATAATGACAGTAAAATAACTGTAACAGATGAATACTATGTATTTGGAAGAAAATCAGGAAGATTTAGTTCTTGGAAAAACATACCTGATAATAGATTTTATACATCAACAGAATACAATAATTTAAAATCAGCTACAACAAATGTTAGAACAACATATCCAGGAGTAAGTTCAATAACAACAAGTACATTAACAAGTGGAGGTTCATTAAGTTATTACTTAATAGCACCAGGATATAATGGTCAGTTAACTTATTAAATATTTATAATTATGTTAGATATAAAAGCAATTTATATAGCAACAGCAATGTTGTTTGCTCCACAAAATGAACCTATTCATATTAAAATAAATGAGGTTTCAAATTATTCAACTATTAAAAAAGTAGAAGACAGAGATGTTACTTTTGGAGTAAAAGAAAATGTAGAAGAAATATTCGTGAATGATGGATATTTTTTAGACTCAAACGGAATGGATGTACAAGTAAGCATAGACAGTATTTATTCTCCAGCTCAAGAATTAAATATTATTGGATTAAAATGGTTTAAGAAAGACTATATTATAGAAACTAGTATTTGTATTGGTACTAAATGTGTTAAAGGAACAGCTAAAAAAACAGCTTATGTATTTGCGGCGTTTTTAGATGTAACCAATAATGAAGTTCCATTAAATCGTAAAACATTCTCAAAAACATTACAAAAAAGTATAGAAAATGCATATTTATCATTAAGTAAATAATACTATGGGTTGGTTTAAAAATTTAGTAGATGACAATAACTCAATCAACGAAAAATCAGTAGTTGGTTTTGTTGCTTTTGCTTTAATGTGTATCGCGTTTATCGTTGATATTATAACTGGCTATATGGGAAAAGAATTAATTATTAATAGAATGATTTTTGATGGCTTTATGGTAATTGTATTGGGAAGTTTTGCTATTGGTTCTGTAGATAAATTTATTCACAGAAGTAAACCAATTGATAAAACAGAAAATAAAGAAGAAGCAGGATGAAATCGAGTTTATTAGTAGTATCGTTTACAACAATTTGTGCATTTATAGGCACTTATTTCATGAAATTAACAGCAGACAACGCTGAACAGTATTTAGCATTAGTCGCAGTAATATTTGCTGATGGTTTTTTAGGAGTGGTAGCGGGTACTAAAACAGAAGGATTTCAAACTAGAAAAGCTATTAAAGTTTTACAAACATTGGTAGTTTGGGTTATAATGTTAACTTGTATTCTTATGATTGAAATAGGATTTAAAGGAACAAGTTGGTTAAGTGAAACAGTAATGGCACCATTTATTGTATTTCAATTAATGTCGGCCTTAAAAAATGCAAATAGAGCAGGGTTAATACAAAATGAGTTATTGACACTGTTGTTGAATAAAATAGACAATCATAAAGAAAAATAAATATGTTATTGAAAAAAGGTGACGTAAGTGAAGACGTTAAAAAATTACAAATTAAATTAGGAGTAGAACCAATAGGAACTTTTGGTCCTAAAACTGAAGAAGCAGTTAAGGCTTGGCAAAGAGCAAATGGATTAGAAGATAACGGCGTAGTAGGAGACGGAACATGGAATAAGATGTTCGGGATAACTCCAGCACCTACAGCTACTCCAGCTCCAACAATCTTAGTTTCTTCATTTAAATTAGATAAATTAAAAGGTCACATTCCAGATTCAGTAATTGCTGCTATTCCAGATACAGCAGCTAAATTTAATATTACAAACGTTTTACGTTTGGCTCACTTCCTAGCACAAGCAGGACATGAATCAGGACAATTCAAAGCTACTAGTGAGAATTTAAATTATTCATCAAAAGGCTTGTTGGGTATCTTTCCAAGATACTTTACTCCTACTTTAGCAGAATCTTATGCTCGTCAACCTCAAAAAATTGCTAACAGAGTTTATGGAGGCAGAATGGGTAATGGAGTTGAAGCTACAGGTGATGGTTTTAAATTTAGAGGAAGAGGCTATATTCAATTAACAGGTAAAGACAATTATACTCAATTTGACAAAACAGTTCCAGAAGACATCTTAGCTAATCCAGACTTAGTATCAACTAAGTATGCTTTAGCAAGTGCTGCTTGGTTTTTTGATAAAAACAAATTGTGGTCTATTTGTGACAAAGGAGCAGATCAAGCTACAATTACAGCAGTTACAAAAAGAGTAAATGGTGGAACAATTGGACTACCTGATCGTATTAAACATTTCAACGAATACTATAATTTATTAAAATAATGAGTGAGTTTCAATTAAAAGAAAAACAAGGTTATATTTACATTGGTGAGTATTTCCATAAATTTGGAGGTATAGTACCTACAGAAAAGAAAATTGGTAAAACAGATGATTTGTTAAAAATACCTCAAATCGATGATTTTGCATTTAGTTTAGATTTTCATACACCAGACATTTATCTTGTGAATGATGTAGATGTTTTTTATGAAGCATTAACAGTATTATTAAGCCATGATAACATTAAAGAAGATTGGTTTGCTGATACTGATGGAGATTTAAAAACTAGAGTAAGTAATTTCTTCAAAGCATTGGGTTATTATGAAATAGCAGATGTAGACGGAGACGGAATACCAGATCATTTGGATGATCATATTGGATAAGAAAACTAAAGACTTTAAATAAGAGAGCTTGGTTTTCCAAGCTCTTTTTGTTATTATATATTTATATTAAGTATAAAAAGAAAAAAAAATAAAAATTGGTTTTTTTAAAAAAATTTGTTATATTATATAAGATGAAAAAGTTAGTATTAGTATCAATTATTACAATTGCAAGTTTTACAGCTTGCACAAGAACAGAAACAAATATTGAAATTAACAATAGTTGTGATACAACAGGTTGTGATTCAATGTGTAAAGACTCGTTAACTTTAATGGATTCAATTGGAGTTAGACAAGTAGTAGAAATGGATAAACATCCAGAACGTTATTAAAAAATAACAAGCCCCCTTAGCTCAATTGGTAGAGCATCTCACTTGTAATGAGAAGGTTTTCAGTTCGATTCTGGAAGGTGGCTCCAATGACAACTAAAAAATATACAAAAGAATACTTAACAAAAATAGTTAAGGAAGGTACATGTATGTGGGATGTTGTTGAAAAAGTAGGGATAAGTAAAAATGCTGGTAGTCATAGATATATTAGTTCATATATAAAAGAATATAAAATATCTACATCACATTTCACTAAAACCTATAAAACAAAATCATCTAATTCATTAGAAGATTATTTAGTAGATAATAAATTTCTTACTATAAATGGTAATAATTTAAAAGGAAAACTATTTGAAGCTAAACTATTGAAAAATGAATGTTGTTTGTGTGGACAAGGTGAAATATGGAATGGTAAAAAGATATCTCTAATACTAGACCATATAGATGGAAACCGAACAAATAACAAAATAGAAAATTTACGTATAGTGTGTCCTAATTGTAATGCAACATTAGATACACATTGTGGTAAGAATAAAAATAAATAGCGGGGAAAATAGAGCTGGTGCACTTACAAGTCTCATAAGCTTGGACTAGGTTGGTTCGATTCCAACCCCCGCTACAAAAAAAACCTGTATCCTTGAAAAACTCGTTTAAGTAAAGCAGGTTTGCTCTGAAATAAAAGGGTAGTAGAATAAAGAGCAAAAAACAGTCAGATGGTGGAATGGATAGACACACCTACAGCAAGTAGGGCGCATTTACAGGTTCGAGTCCTGTTCTGACTACTAAAATAAAGTATATGAATTTAACAAAAGCACTAAAACACAAAAAGAAACTTGTAAAGCAAATTGATGAAATGTACATCCGTTTCAGCAAATTTAACTCAACAGAAAAAGGAAGTGTAGGATATGATGCAGGCGAAGCATTTGAAAATTGGATTAATTTAACAGACCAATTAGTTGATTTAAAAACTAAGATTCATATTGCTAATGTAGGTATTGCTAATAAAATTTTTAAATTAGGTGAATTAAAAAACATGGCTACAAAGCTTCGTAATGTATCAACCCAGGAAGGGACCATTAAGGATCGTTACAGTGACAATATAAATGAATATACAGTTCATATGAATTTGTTTGCGAAGGATTCTAAAATAAAAGAAATAGAAGAGAAGATTGAAAATCTTCAAGAAGAAATTGAGGCATATAATGCTCTCACAATGATATAACCAATTTAAAGAGTAGAGTTGAACGAGTAGCACCGTCTTCGGACTTACGACTATATATCGTGATGCTTTGATATTGATATTGATGAATGCCTTAAGATTCAAAATTCAAGATTCAAAAACAGAAAAACTCAACACTTAAAATTTTTCAGCAAAAGTTTAACTCTACTCTACTTTGGTTTAAAAATTAAGTACAAAATAGAATAAACGCGAGTGTGGTGCAATGGTAGCATACCGGTCTCCAAAACCGTTGATAGTAGTTCGAATCTATTCACTCGTGCAAATTACCTCCTCGTCTAACGGCAGGACAATTGGTTTTGGTCCAATTAATCGAGGTTCGAATCCTTGGGAGGTAACATATGCTCCTATCGACAAGTGGTTAAGTCATGTCCCTTTCACGGACAAGTCACGGGTTCGAATCCCGTTGGGAGTACTTTTCGAACCCCTTCATGATATTTATTATTATGAAGGGATGTTCAAAATGTAAACAAGTAAAACCATTAA
>JAUKPQ010017531.1:0-11983 GCA_032273045.1 Chloridella minuta
GCAGCGTAATGTCCTGTAATGTATGGTTCGCCCGGCATTACGAAGAATAAGTGAGGTGACTCACCCAAAGCTGGAATGCCTACATACCAGCGCCATTCATGGTTCGTTTATGCAAGCCTGCTCACTACCGCGAGGTAGCGATCACTGAGAAGACCGGTGGTTGTAACAATGAAGCAAGTGTTGGGGAAAGAATGTGCATCGACTGGCCCGCAAGGGAACCAGGGTGCATGAAAAGTAACAGGTGGTGCTGACTTCCCAACTAAACCAACTTGCCAGTTAGTATGAGAAAGGGTAGTGCATTGGTTCGAGATGTTGCAGTCAAGAGCTCGTGTGCAATGTTAGTGGTTAGTGGGCTGTAGCGATGCAGAACACAGATCGCGAAACATCACTGAGTAGTTCGCAAGACAAAAGGTATGTGGTGAGTTGTATTTTGTAGTCCAAAAGATTATGAAGCAACTGAGTCAGCTCATCACGGTAGGTTCAGTTATAGGCTAATGGTAGGCCAATTTCCTTTTAAGAAATAGACTGAAGGTTCGACTCCTTCTAACAATTAAAACGCAAAGACTGACTCGGTTATATGTGAAAAGTATCTAATACTTGACTCGCAAGAGAATCAAGTCTAATGAAGCTCGCAAGGTAACATTAGTTTATACTGGAAGTTTCGTAAGGTGTTAGCGCACTTGAATGGCTCGCAAGGTCAACGGGATAGATGGTGTAGAATAGCATGTAGCGACAAGCCTACTGCCTGGCTTTAAAAACGGCGATGCTGACAGCAGACCTAGATACCGCAAGGGTTTAGGTGGATGTCTGGAGAACACATACTCGCAAGGTGTGTGGTAATGCCAGAGGTGTTGTTGGAGAGGATGTAATCTCAGTCCTTTCACCATATAAAAACACATTATGACGAAGTTATGCAGCGTGGTTGCAAACACAAAGCGGATGCGTCTTAGTAGGAATCGGACTCCTAGTAGTGTGTTTCTATATGGTAATACGGGGAGTAATTAACCCCAACCATAATCGGGAGTCATGACCCGATGAACTCGTAGTGATGGAATGGTCAGACATAGGCCTGTGAAAGGGCCGGTGGAGTTAAATGCCCACGTGCAGGTTCGATTCCTGCCTACAATGAGTTCGCATATTGAAACACACTTATCCATTATAAAGAAGTAGGAGAGATACCTATTGTCCGGCGATAATATCAATGGGGTAAGGGAGTGTGTTTCAATATGGTAAGGTTCCGGTCTGAGGTCATTACTCAGCGTAAACGGCAGCGTCAGTCGTGACTTCCCAGGAGAGACTGGGGCCATATAAAAACATTTTTGACGGGCAGTAACCGCCAATTCGCGGCCAATGTTCGGTCCCCTGGCAGGGGCGAAAGGTTCTTTGTGCCAGCATTGAACTGATATTGAAAGTGTTCCTATATGGCGGTTAAATACCAGCCAATGAACAACGACAAAGAATACTGGAGCCAACTCGCTTGGCCAGCCACACCCAATCAAGATGATGTCGAAGTGTTTCGACGCTACTGTCGAGGACAGGTGTTACTGCTAGGCAGCACACAGCCTTTGTTGCCATTGGCACATCAAGCATGGGATATCAATCCTGTGTATGATGATCCAAAAATAAAACAACGCGATTGGTTTACACTGGATGAACATTGGAATACCATCATCGTAGATGGTGCGTTATCATATGGCAAAGAGTTCGCACAACGACTACTGCCATTGGTGCTGGAACATTGTGATCGGTTTGTTTCAAGAACATTCTTGAATCCCAGTTGGCCCACAAAGTATGCGGTGTATTTTCCACGAGCATATGAGTTGACGCCAGTGCCAAGAGAACACACAGTCGACGAAGTTTACTCGTTTTACATATGGGACAGATGAAGCACACAATATTGGCCATGTATTCAGGAGGATTAGACAGCCTGGGCATGGTATACAAGTTGTTGACAGAAACTGAATATGCGGATTATGGTATCCACATACATCATGTCCACAACAAGAACATAGAGAATCGTCATCGAGCAGAAGCCATTGCTGTAGAGCATGCTATTCGAGAACTTCGGCGACTGGGTTATGAATTTGTTTACAGTGAAAGCGAGATAGGTACACAGTCGTTTGGCAACAACTTCATGTTCGACACAGACTCAATGAACTTCTTTGCAGGTTATGTGGCGTCAGTGAATCCTGACATTGTGAAAGTTGCCATAGGCATGCAGGCTAACGATTACAATCACAGTTTGGAAGAACGCAGAGTCCGTGCTAATCAAATACTATCAGCATTTACTGCTGCGGAAAAGATCTATCCTGTGATGTATATGAGCAAGCGTGAGATATATGATATGCTGCCAGCAAGCCTGCGTGACATGTTTTGGTCGTGCCGTTTGCCGCAGTATAGTGAAACAACAATTTCTTCCTGTGGAAGATGTAAAACATGTGATACCTTGAAAGAGCAAGGCATTCGCAAATAGAAAGTAAGGCATAATTCGTACTATATAGTATGATGTACGACGCTATTATTTTCACAGATTGTTGGGGGTCAACTGGCGGTGTTCCAGCAATTGGTGCGTACAAGTGTGCTCATTCTTTGAGAAAAAATGGATACACTTGCTTGGTAGTAAATCATGTTGGAGAGTTTGAGTTCGAGGAACTGGTCGATTTACTGGACCAATCCATAAGCGATAATACTCGCCTCATAGGGTTTAGCACTACTTTCATGGCCAACAAACCCCAATTAAAAACCGACGGCATGGTTCCTGGTTTTTCTAGTGGTAATGAAATGTTCTTACCTCAGGGTGGAGACTTTGAGAAAAAAATCATAAGGTATATCCGAGATAAAAATAATCAGATCAAGACTGTAGTAGGTGGCACAAAGGCCACAGTGAACTATTCAAATCGCCTCATAGATTATGTGTGTATCGGATACAGCGAAGTCAGTGTGGTGAATCTCATGCATCACTTATGCAAGGGAGATAAACTTGAACATAGCCATAGAAACATTTTTGGTCGTGTAATTTTAGATGACAGATATGCACCATCATATGAGTTTGCCAAGGAAGACATGGTATGGCTCGACACTGACGTGGTAAACCATAAATGTTTGCCCATTGAGATCGGCCGTGGATGTATTTTCCAATGCAAATTTTGCTCTTACCCATTGACCGGAAAAAAGAATTTAGATTATGTAAAATCTACTGTTTGTTTACAACACGAATTACAAAGAAACTATGAGATGTTTGGAGTGAAAAATTATCTCATCATGGATGATACATTCAATGACAATGTTGAAAAACTTAAACAGATCGAGTGCGTGATTTCAAAACTAGACTTCCAACCGGAATTTTGGGCATACATCAGATTAGATCTACTGTGTACCAGACCCGAAACTTTGGATATGTTGTATCGTATCGGTGTTAGGTCTATGTCTTTTGGTATAGAAACTATGAATCCCGGTGCTGCTAAGAGCATAGGCAAAGGGTTTGATCGAAATAAATTTATTGCTAAACTAGATGAAATTGCAGAAAAATATCCGGACATATACACAGGAAGTGGTTTTATCGTGGGACTTCCTGGCGAGACGCCAGATTCTCTAAGAAAAACTTCTGAAAGATTGATCTCCGGAGAAATCCGATTACATCACTGGCAATGGGCACCATTGTTTATCGAACGTCCAGGAACTGTGACTTATTCCAGTGAATTTGGACGTAATTTTGAAAAATATGATTATGTGGATCAGACTCCTGGAGATTCGTCTAAAGTTATCAACTGGAAATCCCCTGTTATGACTTATGATGAGTCTACTGAATTGGCAAGAGAATTAACCCTAGCGGCACAAGACCATTCAGGACTGTATCCCAGTTATATGACAGAAATCAGCATGTATGGAAAATTTCAATGGAAAGATATCATCAAAAAATATCGAAAATTTTCCAAACTGGATGTCCATAACAATATTCTCGTGGAACATCTTAGACCAAATTTTATCAAACAGTACAAGAAAAAAATATTTGATCTGGTTGCAGAGAAATCCACAAAAGTGTTATAATAGTTCTATGGTGCCTTTAGTGTAGTGGCCTGCACCCTGCTCTGTGAAAGCGGTAGTACCGGATCGATACCGGTAAGGCACCCCAAATTTCGGTTGTGTGACGTAGATGGATGCGTACCGCCCTCATAAGGCGAGGAGGTTGGATCGATACCAACCACAACCACCATGCCCTGGTGACTTATGCAAATTGGCACAGCTACTGGTCTTAGAAGCCAGGTTTTTGCGGGTTCGAGTCCCGCCTAGGGCACCACAATGACTCGCCTTGATTGATGGCGTATAATAGGAAAAGTAGTCAATCACAAATCTCGGGGGATTGGTATAGTTGGTAACACACCGTCATGGCATGGCGGAGTCAGCGGCTCGGATCCGCTATCCTCCACCAACACAATAGAGGATGCAGTAGGATGGTTCCTACACCTGTTTGGAAAACAGGCGACTGGCGTGAGCTGGTCGGGGTTCAATTCCTCCTTCCTCTGCCACAAACAACAACAGAAAGGACAAGTCATGAACGAATTTGATGTATTATTGGGCAAGAGAATAAATGGCTTGTTCGTAGCAAACGACAAGTGGACGCTGGTATTCCGTGACATCTCAGGGCGTCGTTATCGTTTCGACACTGAGAATGACTGCTGCAATTCTGTATGGTTCAATCATGTGTCGGGCGTGAACATCCTGGGCGAAGGCAACACTTTTGATCTCTTGCGCGGGGCAGAAGTGTTGGCAGTAGAAGCCAAGGGCTGGGGTGACGATCGCAGCGACGAAGATGGATATGAAGTGGTGCAGGATGCGTTCTGGACCATACGCACTGACCGTGGCTATATAGACCTTGAAGTGCGTAACAGCCACAATGGGTACTACGGTGGTAGCGTGAGTTATTCAGGCACTGATGTTGGTGCGCTGGATGACTTGGAACAGATCACTGAGGACTTCTAACTCTGTATGGCGCAGCCCGGTTAGCGCATTTGTCTGGGGGGCAAAGGGTCGCAAGTTCGAATCTTGCTACAGAGACCATGGACTCTTAGTTCAATGGAAGAACGGTGCCTTGACATGGCACAGACACAAGTTCAATTCTTGTAGAGTCTACCACTTGACAGGTATCAGGAAACCTGTTATAATTACGGCATGGACAGAGAAATCCGTCCTTGCTCTTTAAAAATTTCCAAAGTTTTTTTGCCTCGGTAGTTTAACGGTTAGAACGCCATCCTTACACGGTGGATATGGGAGTTCGATTCTCCAACGAGGTACCATGATGTAGCGGTGGCAGAGTGGCCCAATGCATGGGATTGCAAATCCCAAAAACCGTGAGTTCAAATCTCACCCGCTACTCCAATTATAAGTAATGCATGTTCAATCTTGATTACAGTGAATTTTATATCACCAATGTGTGCAATCTCAATTGTCCACGATGTAATCGATACAACAACTATGCATTCTCCGGCCATCTAGATTGGGATGACCATGCTGCTGAATATCAGCAGTGGAGCAAAAAATTAAACATTTCATGCATAGGAATCCTAGGTGGTGAACCACTTTTGAATCCTGGATTGGAAAAATGGATACGTGGTGTATCAGATTTATGGCCCACTAGCACCATACAGATACTGACCAATGGCACACAATTTGATCGTTGGCCTGGGTTGTATGATTTGTTAGTGGAATATCAGGGACGTATACGCATAACTGTCAATAGACACAATGCAGAACAAACACCTGCTACCTTGTCAAGGATTGAAAAATTTTATCCCGGCCCTTATAGAAAATACTATGTAAATTCGGACGATGGGTATTTTACACAATCTCCTGATCATAGTGAGAAATTTAAATTTGCAGATCAGAAAAAAGAATTCCATATATGGGATGATCCTTCATATGAATTTTCTTATTGCGATGACAACAACATTCTAGTCAAATACGGGGTCGCTGATATTTTTGATAACGTGGCTGTTGGACACCATGCTGGTACTTTATCATTGGATTACATGAGTGATCCAGATCTAGCAGCCAGTGCATGTTTTTCCAAATGGTCACATCATTTTTTTCAAGGACGATTGTATAAATGCGGTGTCACTGTTGTATTACCTGAGTTCGTAAAACAGTTTCCTGTTTCAATGACCGATCAACAAAGAGAACTGATCAACAGTTATCAGGCTGCTGAATGGTCATGGAGCGATGAGCAATTGACAAGATTTTTGAACAATCTACGGCAAGGACATAGCATTGAACAATGTAGACTGTGTCCTGAACAACTCACTGCTGAGCCATTCGCAGCAGGACATAAGAAGATAGCAATAAAAAAATTACAGGGCATATAAGAACACATTCACGGTTGGGATACCAGCAACTGGACGCAGGGGCTATCCGAAAGAGCAGGCATGCTTACCGAAAGCTGGAACTGAATGTGTTCTTATATGGACTGTTAATCCACAAAAATAACTCGGTATAGTGAAATGGTATCACCCGTGCTTTGGGAGCATGAAGCGGAAGTTCGATTCTTCCTACCGAGACCAACACATTTTAAGTTAAAATATTCGTATACCTGATAAATAATGTATCAGGAGAATATTATGTTATGCGATTATGGATGTGGTAAACCTTTTCAATTTACTCTTAAAAACGGAAAAAAATGTTGCAGCAAAAGACCTTCGGGCTGTGAAATTCTTAAACAGGTTAATTCTGCACAAGGCAAGCAATCGCATAGTTCCGGACGACGCAAACCTAGCAAGATAGTTTACAAGGAGTTGTCTCAAGAAACCAAAGACAGCATGGCGTGGAGCAGAGGGAAAGTTTTAATGTCAGTAGATGAAGTCTTTATCAATGGTAAAGAATGGGGTAGTGAACTTCTACGAAAATACATACACCATTATGATTTAAAAAAACATTGTTGCGAAAGATGCCAGATCACTGACTGGCAAGGAGAGCATCTAACATTAGAATTAGATCATATTGATGGCAACAGAACCAATAACCAATTAGATAATTTACGATGGTTATGCCCAAATTGTCATAGCCTTACTCCTACATTCAGAGGTTATAATAAATCCTTGAGTGGCAAGAAAAAAGTGTCAGATACGGAACTGTTGACAGCAATTAAAGAATGCAGTAATATTAGACAAGCATTACAGAAAGTTGGTCTTGCTGCCAAAGGTGGCAATTATGAAAGAGCAAAAAAAATAAGTGCGGGTATGGTGGAATTGGCAGACACACCTGGTTTAAGCCCAGACGCTTTAGCGTGAGAGTTCGAGTCTCTCTACCCGCACCAAAGATTTTCTGGCGTTCGTTCAACGGATAGGACATGATTCTTCTAAAGTCATTATAGAGGTTCGATTCCTCTACGCCGGACCAGAATATTGCGAGCGAGACTTGGTAGTCAGAGAGGTTTTATAAGCCTTTTAGCCCCAGATTAGGGTTCTTGAGAGAGTTCGATCCTCTCCGCTCGTACCAAAGTGTAATGTGAAAGTGTGTAAGTAAGTAAATGTATCCCTGATGTAATGGCAGCATTGCAGTCTCCAAAACTGTTCGTCAAGGTTCGAGTCCTTGGGGGTACGCCAACAAAGAAAGTAAATCATGAAAAAAATGGACCTAGAAAAAGTCAAAGCATTTATCAATGCTCAAAGTCCTGAAACCAGTGTGTATCTGGGCTGCGATAGTGAAAGAGTCAAGGTGAATGGCGTTTGGTTTGCCGACTATGCTCTGGCGGTGGTTGTACACATTGATAGTTGTCATGGTTGCAAGATCTTTGGTGAAGTGCAAAGAGAACGCGATTGGGATCAACGCAGTGACAAACCGTCTATGCGATTGATGAACGAAGTTTACAAAGTAAGTGAACTGTTCCAAAAGATGAGCGATGTGTTGGAAGATCGTCTAGTTGAAGTCCACTTGGACATCAACCCTGATCAGATGCACAAAAGTTCTGTGGTGGTTAACCAAGCCATCGGATATATAAAGGGAACTTGTAATGTGATTCCGATGGTCAAGCCAAGAGCGTTTGCTGCTAGTTATGCCGCAGACAGACTAGATTGGGTGCTGAGCAACCGCAAAGCAGCCTAACCCGGGCGGCGTGAAAGAGAGCCGTCAACAGCCCGTTTAGGGACGATTGGGTGAGAAGCCCATCCCAATATCGCGGGATTAGTTTAATGGTAAAACAGCAGATTTCCAATCTTCGGTCAAGGGTCCGATTCCCTTATCCCGCTCCAAGATCAATCGAATCGGGCGAGTCTGAAACTCATTGACGATGGGCCCAACTGCAAGGGACAAATTATTGAAACCAGTGCCTCTGACCCCGATTGTGGGAGGTGATTAGTCATCACTATTACATGTGACTGGTGGGCTCCGGGTGTTGAACCAGACTGCCCTTAAACTCGATGCAGTGCTCGATTTTGATTGACTTGTTTTGAAGTTGACTATATAATAACAACATTGGAGAGTGGGCTGGATGGTAAGGCATCGGATTGCTAATCCGACGCTCCGAAAGGGGCGAGTGGGTTCGACTCCCACACTCTCCGCCAATATTTTGATATGAAACTAGTATTTTGTTTTCCTGGCCAATCATTCAGCAAGAACTGGATGGCAGCATGGAATGACACCATTCGCTGGCTTTATCGAAACAACATAGAATATGCGACCATAAATGCGTATTCACCAGTGATCTACAACTGTAGAAACATGTTGTTGGGTGCCACAGGTAATCCACCAAGAAGTTTCCGACCATTCAACGGTGTGTTGGATTATGATTGGATCATCTGGATTGACAACGATAACATATGGACACCCAATGATCTCGAAAGACTGATCAGTGTGTCTGAACACAAGATAGTCACTGGGCTGTATATACAGCACGACAACAAGACTTATGCCCAGGCCGTGTTCCAGGGTGATAGCAAAACCAATTTACTGTGGTTACCACGAGAACTGGTGCATGTGAATGGAAATAGATTCCAGTTGGCTGCATCGGGCATGGGATTCATGGCTGTGCAGAAAGGTGTGTTTGAATCCTTGGAATGCCCATTCTTCCGACCCGTTGAATACGAAGTCAAAGATGATACAACTGCATTTTTATCCGAGGACACAGGGTTCTGTCATAGAGCCATAAACGCAGGATACACTGTATGGGCAGATCCTGGCATACAGGTCAAACACGAGAAGGCCTGGTTGTTATCAGGCGACAGCGATCACGGCATCAAGCCTGAGAATGTTGTGTTAAATAGATAATGCAACCACCCAAGTTCCTGTTCTTAGATATCAACCTACAATGCAATCTCAAATGCAAGACCTGCATGTATTGGACACGAGAAGAAGTTGTATTACCCACACACATATCTATTGAACAGCGCAGTGATATCATCGCAGAGTTTGCCACACTGAATCCCCAAGGGGCTGTGGTGATCTGTGGTGGCGAGGCCTTGATGAATCCCGAAAGATATTGGCCTATAACAAGGCAATGTCGCTCGCTAGGACTACGATGCTTGAGCGTGATGAATGGCACTATGGTAACTGATCTGCGGTTCGCAAAGAGATTGATCACAGAAGGCCCAAGCGAAATAACAATATCACTGAACAGTTATATCCCCGAGGTACATGATTCCACCCGCGGAGTTACAGGATCATTCGACATGGCAGTGAACGCCATCCGGTTGTTGTTGCAGGCAAGAAAAGAATTAAACAGCAACACACCCATCTATGCCATGTCAGTGATGTGCGAGCAAAATTACAAGGACCTTGATCAGTTCTACCACTTTGTGTTGAATGATCTAAAGGCAGACAAATTAAAGTTGAATTGGTTACAGCCCACATTTGGCACATTGCTGGATCGGAATGGTGACCCAAGACCTGACAAGTTCTACGACAACAATGTGATCCGCGATCACGAAGCATTGTTTGAGATCTTGAATCACTGCACTGAAAAATACCAGTTGAATCTGGACCCTGAATACATGGAGACAGTTCGTCGGTATCATCGCAGTGTGTTCAAGAATGCGGATGCTGTCACAGGGTGGGATGGGCATGGTACAGAAGATGCCATATGCAACAGTTTTGATCGCAACATCATGGTCAATATGGATGGTGTGGCTCGATTGTGTTTTTCAGATCAGTTCCCTAGTTTCAAAATTGGTAAGCGGGGTGATCTAACACATCTGTGGCAGAGTGCCGAACCAGTGAGAAATCTCATGAGACCATGTAGACAGTATTGCGGTATCAGTCACAGCGTAAGGCGTGTGAATGCTACCAAGAAGATTGACATCAATCAAATTTGAATATATAATAACAACATCGGCGGGCATGGTGCTAGTGGTAACACATATCCTTGCCAAGGACAAGTTGCGGGTTCGATTCCCGCTGCCCGCTCCAACAACAGCGGATAAGTTACATTATCCAGTATGAGTCACTAAGGTAGTCGACTAACCCTTAGGGCAGGTAACAGTATCAAAATGCGATGTAACAGGTGAGCAGTGATCTGCTTCATAGGGGATACCTCAAAGATGTTCTCCACCAATTCCGGAAGATCGATGCTTTGGAAGCTAACTGGACTTGAAATCCGGTCCACTGGAAACGGTGACAGTTCGATTCTGTGATCTTCCTCCAAATTTTGTAGTCTGTGCCTGGTGCATAGGTAAACGGTGTTGCGGATCCTTAAATGGCGTTAAACATCGAAGCGCAAACTAATAGAGTTATGTCTCTGCCTGCTACAAATTCAACAACACGGCTCTGCCCTCTGGCATGCAACCTCTTCTAATGTTGCATGTTACGGCAGGGTTCTTTTACATCGGCCTTTGGTGAAATGGATAGTTGCGTCTGTATGCCGCCTGGCTTCGAACCAGGAGAAAGCTAATGGATACATGTGGGTTCGAGTCCTGCCAGGCGCACCACAAATTGTTTAGTCTCTTCAATGTTACCTACCATCAATGGTATAACACTTTTTATTTGCTTTAGTTTAATATTGTCCTGTGATATTTTAAAAGGATTTTTTACATCAAGATATTGTTTATGTGTAACTAGATAAAAATCAGGAAGATATGTTTTATCAAGATTAGTAGTAGGGCATTGCCATTTGATTCTCTTAGACGGCCTACTCCATATTATATTGTTGCTATCCAACCATTCGGCAATTTTTAATTCCCAGGTTGATTGTAAATCTACTATTTTGTTATCATATCTGCTAAAATAAGAAATATGAGTTTTTCTGCACTTATTCAGTGAGCGAATGCTGTCGCGGCATTCAATTGAGCAACATTTTTGTTGATGTTGTAGTTTCCAAAATGTTGTATTGCAGTGATGACATTTATATAATCCATACAGCCTGGTATATGGATATTCCGAAATACGCATAATAGGAGACGGTGGTGTTGGCGGAACTAATTCGCCAGTGGTATACTTTCCTTTTAAAGTTACCGATTTTTTTAATTTAGATGCAGCAGAAAAACTTCTGCTGTTGGCACATTTCCTGGAGCAATAGATTCCTAACTTAATGTGTGCTGAGTTGCATTTTGGACATATCTTCATATGTTTATTTAGCAAAACAAAACAAGAGGTGGGAGTTCGATCCTCTCAGGGCCGGCCAAACTGCTCCGTGTAGTTCAAAGGATAGAACAAGGTCCTCCTAAGACTTAAATATCAGTTCAATTCTGGTCGCGGAGACCAACATGCTCCTATAGTTAAATGGCAGAACACATCCTTGGTAAGGATGAGATACAAGTTCGATTCTTGTTAGGAGCACCAACAATAAGGAGAACTTATGTTTATAGGATTGATGGGTGTTGACAACGATGGTAAAACCATGTATACTCCAAGTGGTACAAAGATATTTTTCACACTGCCCGGGGGACTAGCGTGGCGTGTGCAACGGATACAACATTGGATTGCTCGGAAGACTTGGCGATAAGTAAGAGTTAGCACTATAGAAGACGAGATAGCATCAAATCTCAGGGCTGGTACACCACAT
>JAUKPQ010017542.1:0-11982 GCA_032273045.1 Chloridella minuta
AAATTTCCCACGATTGCATCATTAAATTTGTCGATTATTCTTAAAATTTATTGAAACTCTATTTGAGTAACAGATCGCTCAATTTTACTAGCGATATATGACTGTAAATTAACAGTTACAGCTAACGTTTATAACGATATTCAGTAGCAACATCAACCGCTAATTTGATACTCTATTTGAATTTCTAAAATTTAAACTTAATGATATGAATTTAAAAACTAATGGTCACTAATTAATTTATAAATTAATAATAAATTAGATTGAATTAGCTAAATTTATGTGCGTCGCAAATTACAATATGGACAACATATCTAGAAGTATCAGCACTTCAATATCGTTTTGGCAATAAAGGGTTAAAGCGCTGTTTTTCGATGATTAAGTAACATCAGTCGTTTTACTTACTGAGATTATCATTAACGTCAAACACATCAGTAAGTGAATCCAGCTATTTGAATAAACAACAAGGATATTCGCTCTTTTCGATTGCTTCACATGTTCTAAGCTTAGTGCTTTATCAACGGAATTAGATTAATTAAGATTTCAATCTATAAATCGGCTTTAGAACCTGTTAATTCATCTTCTGAATTTTATTGAATCGATGAGATTATTTTTTTGTAAGGATACACTTCAAGGAAAAAACTAAATTACGTATAGTGATTTATAATTTTTATTTCCAAACAAGATTGGAACCCGCACCAGAGTTTTTTTGATTGTACTACTTCGTCTATTGCAATACTTTTCAAGATCTATTCCGCAAGTGGTTGTTCTTTTTCTAGAAACGATTCCTGCATAACTTGATAGACTTATGCATAATTTTGTATTGAATAGTTCAACACATAGCCTACTTTCACAGCAAATTGTGAAGCAAAAACTCCTTGAACCTGTTCAACCCACACGAAAATATGAATGAAGTTAATCTCTGACATATTGAGATAACCGCTCTGAAAATTTTAAAGAGCCAAGACAAATTAAAAAATTATCCGATTTGAGTCTGATAAATACTTTATGAGAATAGGGATGTACCTGTCCGACATTGCAAAACCAACTTTATACACTTTGCTTGTCACTTAGCTGAAGCACACCACATCACCAAAGAACATGAAGTTTATGCATTGTTTTGAGGGAGAATTCAATTCTATAAATCCTCAGCTACATCTTCATCATATCAAGAACGAAAAACCACAATGAACAAAAAAATATCGGTAGTACTTCTTCTTTTATTTATTCCTATTGTAATACTAACCCACGTGAGCTGGTCTCAAAAAGATAATGGCTTGATGTTCAACGTAGATGGAAGAGATGTTGATTACGTTGGAATCATAAAAGACAAATGGCGCATGACGATCAACTCATGCAAGACAGTTAAAATGCTCCAAAGTGACGATCCAAAACTCAAGACAGTCAAAACGGCGATTCAGTCTTACAGTCCGCCAGACTCAATACCAATAAAAGTTATTTACGTGTGGACGTCGGGAACTTGGGCTGTTGCAGAGGTTGAGTTTGAAAAACTCTTACCTGCAGTAGTATTAGTCAAAAATCTCGACACGAGCGCAACAGTGATCGGAGACGCGATCTGGAGTGGACTGACAAAGCCTTGGAAATCAGGTCCTTTCATTAGAGCTTACTTAAGTCAGAAATCTAGTGACACACCTGAGGCGCTACTAAACTGTTTTGAATTACAAACGGATTCTTTCAAATGAATAAAGACAGCTTAAACGTTCTTGGCACAACACTTGTACCCTGTTCATATGACCCATTGACTGGCTACTTTAGAGATGGGTGTTGCAACACAGACGAGAATGATCGAGGTAGCCATGTGATTTGCGCAAAAGTGTCACAAGAATTCTTGGATTTCTCTGTACGACAAGGAAACGATCTCATCACACCACGTCCAGAATACCGATTCCAAGGTTTAAAAGCCGGTGACCGTTGGTGCTTATGCGCATTGAGATGGAAACAAGCCTATGAGGCTGGAGTGGCTCCACAAGTAATCCTTGAAAGTACCCATATCCATGCGCTTGACTACGTAACCCTAGAACAGCTGCAAGCATGAAAACACAAGCCTTCATTGCGATATTCGACTTAAATCTGGTAGCAGAGATTGGAACCTACGGTCCAAGTGATATAAAACCATAGGTTCATCAATTCAATCCACTGCAACTCCAAATTTAAAAATAGCAGACTCTACGAAATATTGTTTAAGTATGAAAAATTAAATCAATGGTCTTATGTGATCAAGAACTATAGGTTTTGAGTTATCGGTAACATGAACATCATAAGAATTTATTGTTTCTGCACTTACAAAAGTCACATCGACTAAAACTCCATCTGATATCACTTCAGAATTAGATTCAATAATGACCTCTTCAATCGCTATATTCGATGCACGCATTATCTCTATTAATTCAGAAGGATTTACCTCACTCGCTATGTAAGCATTCTTTAAGGTCTCTGTTTTAAACCAGATATCAGCAAGCTCATGAGTTATGCCATCCTCAGTTTGGAAGCTGCCCATTAAACCAATTAAATTTCCTTGGTTGATGACTGCCATTTCAGTATGGTCTAATGATAAGGATTCCACACCTAGTTCAGAGAGTGTATGTAATTCATAAGGATCAGTGATTCCATCAGAATTCATATCTTGCCAAACACCTAGTTCATTAAATGCCTGATCATTTTTATCAATCAATCCATCCAAATTAGAATCTAGCTCAGCCAAAGCAATAAAGCCATTTTGCGCCTTAGTCTGATTGGCTAGTACTGCACCTTGACCAAATAGTTCTCCACCATTATTGATAACACCATCATGATTCAGATCGCGAACTAACAAACCGTCAGATGGTGCTACCCAACCAGATTGAACAGGTTTGTCATCATTCCTAATATCAAAGACAACGCCGTTTACAGTTGATAGAGTTTGCACGCCATCACCATTCAAATCTAATATCAGTGGCGAAACATAGGCATCAGCTTGCTCACTAGACCAACCAGAAATTTGCTGCGTATTGAGTCCCAACATTTGACTCGTGGTCAAAGCGCTAATCTGCTCTGTTGAAAGAGCATTCAGTTGGTTGGAAGTCATCACACGCAAATCAGCAGTCTCAAATCCTCTTATTTGTAAGATATTTAAAACTGCTAAATCATTGGTAGCTAGTAGAAGTATTTGTTTTGTGGTGAGTGAAGCTATCTGTCTACTAGTTAATGATTGAATTTGATCCGTTGTTAAGGCATTGAATTGAATTGAATTCAGAGCTGCGATTTGCGTAGTGAGTAATATCGGAATTAAATTTGAACCTATTGCAGCGATGTTAGTTGTAACTAATGGCAAAATTGCTGTACCCAATGCTGCAATTTGAGTCGTCGTTAATGCCTTTATATCCTCATTTTCTAAAGCATTAAACTGCGTACTTGTAAGCGCTGCTATTGAGTTAGAAGACATCGCTGCAATCTGAGTGCTAGTAAATATTTGTATATCATTAGAATTCAGTGCACGAATCTGCATCGTATTAAGACGCTGCACTTGCCCTGTACTCAGGCTGCCTATCTGTAGTTCGCTTAATGCAGCGATTTGTGCAGTGCTTAACAAAGAAATTAAGCTTGCCTGTAGGCCAGTCACATCAAGTTCATCTAATGAAAGCTTCTGAATTGCAGACATCAAGAGCGAAACTTGTGATGTCGTTAACAGTCCAATATTCAAACCTACAAGCTGATCGGCTTGCAAGCCCGCTAACTGAGAACTCGTTAAGCCAGTTATTTGATTAGAACTCAATACTGAAAGTTGGAAAGTATCCATTACATTTAATGCGACCGAGCTTAAACCCCTAATCTGCGCAGTACTCAACGCTTTGATATCTAAAGTACTAAAGCTAGCGAGCTGCTCTAAAGATAAGCTCATGATCTGCAATGAACTGAGCATTGCAATCTGGGTACTAGTGAAGGCACTTATATCTTCAGCTTCTAATGCAGCAATCTGTGCAGTATTGAATGCTGCTATCTGTACCGTACTTAGTCCTCCTATCTGGCCCGAACTTAAAGCTTGCAATTGATCTGAATTCAGCGAGCGGATTTGGTTACTACTTAACACTCTTAATTGCGCACTATTCCAGAGAGATAAATTATCACCTGCAAACGCCGATAATTGAGCGCTTGTAAGTACTGCAATTTGTGCTGTACTAAAAGCCTGCGATTGATCAGCACTCAAGTTAACAATGGCATTGGTACTCAATGCATTGATTTGAATAGTATTCAATCTTAGCAGCTGATTAGTAGTCAAACTACCTATCTGATCATTAGAGAGCGCTGCAATCTGACCGCTACTTAACAAAGAAATTAAATTAGCTTTTAAGCTAGTTATTTCCATCGTACCCAGAGTGAATTTTTGTACTGCCGCCATCAATAACGAAACTTGTGAAGTCGTTAAACTATCTAGATTCAAGCCAACTAGCTGATTTGCATTCAAGCCAACTAACTGACTACTTGTGAACGCTGTAATTTGAGTTGAGTTTAACAAAGATAGTTGAGCTGTATTCATCGCACCAATAAAAGCTGTGCTTAATCCTTTTAGCTGGGTTGCACTGAAGGCTTTAATATCATCTGATTCCAAGCTATCTAGCTGCGCTACTGTTAATCCAGAAATTTGCAATGAACTCAACAGGGCAAACTGTGTCGTACTGAAAGCAACAATGTCATCGGCTTCTAATACTGCGATTTGAGCCGTACTTAATGTAGTTAACTGTAACGTACTCAAACCACTGATCTGATTTGCACTCAGACCCTTGATTTGATCAGAATTAAGCGCTCGCAAATCACTTGTTTCTATACTTCTGAGCTGAGAGCTAGTAAATTGCGCAAGCTGATTACTTGTAAGAGCAAGCATTTGCGCACTACCAAATGCAGCAATTTGCGTACTGTTCAGTACTGCAATCTGCGATGTATCCATCGCACCCATTACTGCCGTGCTCAATCCTTTAATTTGAACCGCACTTAATGATTTAATATCTTCTGTTCCCAAACCACTTAACTGCAGATTGGTTAATCCAGAAATTTGCACTGAGCTGAATGCAGCTATTTGCGTGGTTGTGAATGCACTTATATCTTCAATTGCTAAAGCAGCGATTTGAGTCGTATTCAAAACACCTAACTGAATAGAATTCAAACTTACTAATTGCGTTGAACTTAATGCACTTATTTTGTCTACACTTAATGCAGCAATATCAACTGATTTTAATGCGCGTAACTGCGTACTTGAGAACAACGCTAATTGATCGCTTGCTAATGCAATAATTTGTCGGCTACTCAATGATGTAATTTGGGTAGAGCTCAACGTAGAAAGTTGAGCTGAATTCATAGCACTCATGGCTGAAGAACTCAGCCCTTTAACTTGTGTAGCACTCAACGCTTTAATATCATCTGTACCAAGACTACCTATTTGTGCAATATTGAATCCTGCAATTTGTGAGGAACTTAGCACTGCGATCTGAATACTTGAGAAAGCTGCTACATCATCCACAGTTAATGCTGAAATTTGAATTGTATTTAAAATCGTTAACTGTGTAGTACTAAAACTAGCAAATTGAGAACTAGTCATTGCACTTAATTTATCTACACTTAATGCAGCAATATCAACAGATTTTAATGCGCGTAATTGTGTGCTAGTGAATTGCGCTAGCTGATCACTGCCTAATACAAAAATTTGCTGACTACTCAACGAAGCGATCTGAGTAAAACTTAACATAGACATTTGTGCAGAATTCATTGCACTCATGACTGAGAAGCTCAGCCCCTTAACTTGGGTAGCATTTAAAGCTTTTATATCTTCTGTACCAAGACTTGCTAACTGCACGCTATTGATTCCAGAGATTTGCAAGGAACTTAACACCGCAATTTGTGTACTTGTGAAGACAACGATATCTTCATCCTCTAGCACACCTATCTGTGCTGTATTTAATGCTAATAGCTGTAATGTACTTAAGCTTCCAAGTTGAGTTGCACTTAATGCGCGCAATTGATCCGAATTCAAAACACGCAAATCACCGGATTCCATTCCGCGTAACTGGCTGCTAGTTAATTGTGTTAACTGACTGATAGTTAACGCACTAATTTGTCTGCTTGTTAGCGCTCCAAATTGACTACTACTCATCGCACCTAGTGCTAGGCTATTTAAATTTTGAATAGCGTTAGTCGATAATGACCCTAGTTGTGAGGTACTGAGATTCGCTAATGAGCTATTGAATTCGCTACCTGTGAGTCCCGTGAGTTGTGTTGAACTCAATTGTCTTAACTGCGTACTAGAGACAATGCTAGCAACTGCAAACTGTGCACCTGTAAGTCCAGACAATGCCATACTACTTAAGCCATTTATTTGCAGACTAGTCCAAGCGGAAATTTGTGCTGTACTTAAGACAGCAATCTGCGAGCTTCCCAGTGCATTAATTTGCAGGGTATTAAACGACTGTAACGCAGTTCCATCCATTGCCATTAATTGCGAGCTTGTCAATGCTTTTAGCTGTATGGTGCTTAATCCTTGTGCTTGCCTAGAGTTAAAACCAGCTATATCTTCCGCACTCAAAGCGCGTAACTGCAATGTATTAAGTTTCTGCAATTGCGATGTACTCATATCCGCAATTTGATCTGCACTGAGTGCTGCAATCTGTGTGCTACTCAATAGAGAAATAAGGTTAGCTTGCAATCCTGTAATGCCTAAGGTATTTAAGGTGAGATTTTGAACTGCTGCCATTAATAAGGCGACTTGCGTCGTTGTTAATAGACCTATATTTAATCCAACGAGCTGGTCAGCACCTAAGCCACTTAATTGCACACTAGTTAAAGCTGTAACTTGTGCCGTACTCAAGGACGATAACTGCGCGGTATTCAATGCGCTCATGACTACAGAACTAAATCCTTTTAGCTGTATTGCACTCAAGGCTTGCATGTCTTCAGTGCCTAAGCTTGCTAGCTGCACGCTACTTAATGCGGCCAACTGTACAGAACTTAGTGCAGCGATTTGTGTACTAGAGAATGCTACTAAATCACTGGCTTCTAATACACCGATCTGCATCGACGTTAATGCAGCCAATTGCGTAGTACTAAAACCACCTAATTGACTCGAGCTTAATCCACGAATTTGCTCAGTATTGAATGCTCGTAAGTCACCTGTTTCTAATCCACGTAATTGGCTACTCGTGAATTGTCCTAACTGATTAATATTTAAGACACTAATTTGTAGGCTAGTAAGCGCACCAAATTGGCTACTCGTCATTGCACCTAGAGCTAAACTATTCAAATTTTGTATCGCATTGCTTGATAAAAATCCTAACTGTGCTGTGCTCAGATTGCCTAGCCCACTATTAAGCTCACTTCCATTAAAACCAGTTAACTGGGCAGAGTTTAATTGTCTTAGTTGAGCACTAGATCCAAAATTAGCAACACCAAACTGTGTAGCTGACATACCCATCATCGCTTGGCTACTCAATCCTACGATTTGTAAGCTAGACCAAGCGGCTATTTGTGCTGTACTTAAGACGGCAATCTGACTGCTACTTAAGACATTTATTTGTAGTGTGTTAAATGTCTGTAAATCAGAGACATCGATTGCTCTTAATTGTGCGCTATTAAGAGCGACTATTTGTTGCGTGCTTAATGCTTGTGTTTGAGTTGAATTTAAAACAGCAACATCATCTGTACTTAAAGCACGAATTTGAATCGTATTGAGTCTCTGTAGCTGAGTTGTACTTATACTACTGATTTGATCCGCACTTAATGCAGCAATTTGCGTACTGCTCAATAATGGAATGAGACTAGCTTTCAGCCCTGATACGCCAAATGTATCTAATGCGAGATTCTGTATCGCTGACATTAGTACTGAGACTTGCGAAGTTGTAAATCCATCGAGATTAAAACCAGTGAGTTGATCTACATGCAATCCACGTAATTGTGTACTCGTTAAGGCAGTAAGCTGAGTTGAACTTAGAAATGCTAGCTGCGTTGTCGTCATAGCACTAATGACGTTGCTAGAAAAGCCTTTGATCTGTGTTGCACTCAAAGCTTTGAAATCTTCGGTTGCCAAGCTACCGAGTTGACTACCACTCAAACCTGCAAGCTGCGATGAAGTCATAGCTGCAAACTGCGAACTAGAGAAGGCTGCTAAATCTTCCGCTTCTAACATTGGGATTTGCGTAGAAGACAAACCTATAATTTGTTGTGTGCTAAAACCTGCTAGCTGAGAAGCACTCAATGCGCGTACTTGTTCCGTTCTGAGCGCATTGATTTGACTAGTATTGAATGCTCTGATTTGTGTACTGTTGAGAATTAATACGTCCGATGTTTCGAGAGCAGAAATTTGATTACTGGTCAGTGCAGAAATAAAGGTGGTCGTAATTAAACTAATCTGTGCACTAGTTAATTGAACAATATTAGCAATAGTAATACTACGAATTTGAGCAGAATTAAGTGCTCTTAGCTGCATACTACTTAGACTACTGACATGGGTAGTCGTCAACGTTGCAACTTGGGTCGTTGTCAATGCAGCGATTTGTGTTGTAGTTGCTGGTGTTACTGACATCGCCACACTATTGTTAGCGTCAGCACCATCTTGATTTAAGTTGCCATCTAAATCGGTATAGGCATCATCGCCAACAACAATTTGGGCATTTTGATTACCAATCAAATCAGCAGTGAATAAGGCTCTGTATGATGCCGTGGTGATTTTTACTATATTGGCTAGCGTTCCGCCAGTTACTGTGATGTTAGTACGATCAATAACATCAATTTCTTCGTTAAACAAAAAGGAAATATTCGCAGTACCACCTGCAGCAAGACTGCTCTTGCTCGTTGATATCGCAACAGTCGGTGCTTGTCCATCAGGCTCAGGAGCCACAAAGTCTTCAAAATCTAATTGCGCTAGGGAGGGCACGGTCGTTTTACCACTGATTTTGACCATACTGTTACTAAAATTTGTGCCTGTACCCGCGCCTTTTATAAATACATAACCATCTGTGCCATCAGTAAAAAAGACGATTTTATTTGTGATTGATGAATCGCTTTTTATAGCAGCTACTGTGTTACTAACGCTAGAGCTAAAGGTAAAGGCATCGGATTTTAATGTTACGCCCGCCATACCTGTAAAGGTAATTTTATCGCCAGCCTCTAAGGCACTGATGGTATCAAATGCAGCATCAGTGCTATCAGTTTGTTGGGTGTAATTAAATACATCAAAGCCATTACCACCTGTTAAAGAATCTACACCTGCACCACCACGCAAAGTGTCATTACCATCTAAGCCTGAAAGAAAATCGCTACCAACTTCGCCCTGAATTAAATTTGCGACTGCATTACCATAAAGATTATCAGCATTTGATGATCCAACTAAATTTTCAATCACCGTTCCAAAATTCACCGTGATTTGACCTGCATCGGTAATACGATCTGTTTTAGCCCCAATAAATCCCTGATAACCAGCAGTGAGATAAACTGTTGCACTAGCAGATGCACCGGCTACGCTGAGCGTATCGTTACCTGCTCCATCCCAAATAAAATTAGTAGTGCTGGCATCAACGGTATAGGTTTCATTCCCTGTGCGAGCATTTTTACTCGGTCCGTAAATATATTGAAGTGCAGCGATATCAAGAACGCTATATTCAAGCTTATATTGAGCAGCATTTGATGTGTAAGACATGACTGTATAAGTCGTGCTGTCTTCTGCCACACTCAGATAAGGTGTTTCTGTTCCACCACCACCTGCGTTATAGTCACCTGGATGTTTTATGCCTAATGCATGACCTAGTTCGTGGATTAACACTAAAGAGCCATAAGTACCATCGGCTAGTGTGGCGTTGTAATCAACATCATTGATAAATAAATCACTACCCGTTACACTAGAACTTGGATAGGTAGCATAACCACCTGATTCCGACCCCTGATTATTGTAGGCGAAGGTGAGTGTGTTTAAGGCATCTGTGGTGGTAGTCAGCGAGAAGCTGATATCGAGAATAGTGCTTATATAGTTGAGTGCGACAACTGTCCGGCTTTGTTGTGTTTCGTTAAATGCTCTGAAACCAAGTGCATTTGCATCGCTCTCATCATAGTTTGGCAAATTTGTTGGAAATGCATAGTTAATTACGCTTGTATCGCCTAATAGATTTTTAAAATGCAAACCAGAAGCATCATTTGGTAACAATGCATCTATCCAATAGGGTAAAGCTTGAGCGCCATTAATATAATTAACTGTTTCGATTGAGCTTGGTAATTTTACAAAGTCAGCAGAAACATTCGCGGTGTCAGTACCTCCTGAATCATAGATATAAGCACGATCAGTATCGATGTTATACACATCATTACCAGCTCCGCCATATAGCGTGTCATTACCTAATCCACCATTTAGGGTGTCGTTTCCGTCTTCACCAAATAGAATGTCATTACCTGCACCTCCTAAAATGGAATCATTACCAGCGCCGCCAACTAACTGCGTATCATCGCCTTCACCCCCATCTAAAGAGTCATTACCAGCCTGACCATATATCGAATCATTACCAGCTCCGCCAGTCAGAACATCATCAGCACCATTTCCTTCGATATAATCACTTCCATCACCACCAAAGATAGTATCTTTACCTTCAGAGGTGCCATCCCCATCACCCCAAAGCTGGTCATCACCCGCGCCACCTAGTATGGAATCATCGCCTCCAAAACCAAGAACTTGGCTATCGTCTCCATCACCTGCATCAAGGGTGTCATTACCAGTACCACCCCATAAGGTGTCACTACCGGCTCCGCCACTAAGTGAACTATTACCAGATTGCTGATATTTATTTAATTGATCATTACCTTCACCACCAATCAAGGTATCGTTACCTGTTGAACCAAACAATGTATCGTTACCTGTTGAACCAACAAGGGAGTCATTCCCAGTGGTCCCATTGAATGAACCAAGATTTGCGACATATTCCGTTGCTTCAAACCCTGTTCTCACAGAACCAGTTTGATATTCAAGTGCCCAATTACCACCTAGCTTGGCAAATCCAGTTGGATCGGTAGATGCCGCCACATCGGTACCCGTTAATGAAGCAAATGCATTTACAAACGACTTACCGGATGTACTACTAGCTACGTCGCAACCATAAAGAAAAATATCGCCATCAGTACGAATTGAACGACCGATAGCAGTTAATTCTGATTTATGCGTATTTAGTGATGTTTGATTGATTACTGAGTTACCCAAATAAAGAGCACCATCAGCACCATGAGATAAAATTTGAATTGAATCTAATTCTGAATAACTAGCAAGATGCTCTGCAATTTGCTTTACGCCGTCTTTATCAGAATCGAGTAAATACCAAAGACTATTTTTTGGTAAAGCAGATATTAAGGATTCAACATTGTTGAGGCCAGAATCAATAAAAAAAATGGTTTTATCTGACACGATGAGACCTCGATGAATCTAAGGAATGAATAATTCCTTTAATTTATAAATTCAGATGTAAGGAGTTAATCTTCAATGAAAAAGAAAAAAATAACATATTTGAATGATCAAATATTTCCTATGTAATAGCAGTCTAGCTTTAATCGAAGCTTAATACTTAAAATAAAAGTGTAATTTGTGAGAAAGGATTTGTGTTTTTAATAACAACTTAATCAACACAGATTTACGAAATTCACAATATCGAAATTATCTTGTGTGAAAACCGAATTATTTGAAATATTAGGGGGGAATAAATTGGCGAATTGAAATGCCAGTATAAATTTAGCAATTTAAATTTATTATCAAATACAAAACAAAACTACTTGCTAGCTAGTTTTTTTGCTTTCCAAAACTTTGAACTGAACGAATTCTATATATTGGCAAGTGATGAGGCCCAAGCTAATTGCTTTGGCAAACAAATTGATTTGAGATCATAGTTATCACGAATAGCCCTGCGAGCTGCCTGCCCCAATTCCTGTCTAAGATTAGAGTTATCTAAAAGCTTAATAATTTCCTGCATCAATAGC
>JAUKPQ010017553.1:0-11973 GCA_032273045.1 Chloridella minuta
ATGGCACCGGGCCGAGGCTGTGCTGTAGCCTTTCCAATAGGCGCCGAGGATGAGGCCGAGGGCGATGACCGCGCCGAGCGTGTAGCGGTTGACTAGCAGCGGCAGGAGGAATGAAGGCATCAGATCGCCCCCTTGAGGCAGAGCGCCCGCTCTGCCTCTCTGCGGTTCACCAGCCCTTGAAGCCTCATCCCGCCCGCGCGGGTGAAGTTGCGGAAGGCATCGCACGCCGCCCGAATCTGGCCGGCGTCGAGCAGCTTGCGAACGGAGGACCGGCAGAACGCCCCGGTGCCGACATTGTAGGACAGCGACAGCGCCGCGACATAGGGGCCATCGGGGATGGTGTCGGGGTTCCGCAGGCACTTTCGCATGCCGGTTTCAAACTCCACCAGCCTGTTGCCCAACATTGTTTTGCACTGTTGGACAGTGTAGGCATCGCCCAGCTTGACGCCGCGCGTCTCGCCAAAGCAGACCGTTGGCACCTTCACCGCATCGAGATAAGCCTTGGTCCGTAGCCCTTCCCACCCGGCGACCAGCGCCACGGCAGCGGCGCCCACGGCCGCGCTTTTTTTCAGCCTGCTCATGGATCGGAAACCTTTTCTTGAGCGATGAAGCGCGCGATCAGCGCACCCATTACAATGAGGAACTGGGAGGCGACCAGCCACTCGACCGGGAACCACGGCGGGAGCAATTCCGGCACCAGCGGCAGCACCGCCTCGATGCCCGTCAGCACGCCGGCCAGGACGATCAACCGAACGGACCAGCCATACCGCAGCACCGCCCGCCAGTTCGGAATCAGCCTCATGGCCGTTCTTTCGGGCCGAGTTTCTTCTGATGGTTCAGCGGCGCCGGTTTCTTCCGGCGCTTGACAACCACCCGCCAAGGCTTGGTCGGGGTTTTCTTCTCAGCCATGCTTATTCCTCGTCCATGCTCGACGTTTCGGTCGCCCGCAATTTTCGATAGGTCCACTCACAAAGCCTGATGAACAGCCAGGCAAAACCGAGGATCGGCGTGGCAAGCGCGGCAAGTTGGGAAACGTCCGACAACCAGGCCAGCACCGAGGGGTTCATCCACGAAAGAACAGCCATCACGGCAATTCCGTCTGTTGCGCGCTCAATCATGTTCGATCCCCCCGGCACTTGCATGTTGTGTCCCTAAGTTACTATTTGTTAAATGTGCGAGTTTGGCTTGCCGTCCATCCGGTCTGATTGGTTACAGACCAGTAAGTTGTCCAGCTTGAGCCGTCATCAGAATATTGGATGTCAAAATCTTTTGGGGCGCGATTAGTAAATCCCGATCCTGGGCAAGTAATCGAAACAGAAACAACATGTTTTTTGACGCCAGCGCCGAGATCATACGCAATCCACTGCGGCATCGAACTGCTTGAACTCGACCATTCCGTTGAGGAATTCCCGTCAAAGGCACGCGAAGCGACAGCGCCGCCAAATATTGAACTAGCAGAAGCGGTGCCTCCGGTTGCAACATTCGACCCGCCGATACTCTCGGCCATTGTTATCTCGTGAATGGTCAGAACCGTTCCGCCGTTGAATGCCGTCACATTGATGCGCCAATAACGCCGCGGGCTTATGTATGAAAGAGTAGCCGCGCCACCCGTCAAGACCAGGGCGCCCGTTCCTGCCGTCATCCAATAGCCAGACACATAGGTCAATGTTGCTGCACCACCCGTCAACGACAAAGCACCAGGAGCAGCAATCATCCGCAGGCCCCGCTTGAGTGTGGCCCCGCCGCCGGTAAGCGCCAGGGCGCCAGTGCCAGCCGCGAGGGTGTATCCCCCACCGCCGCCGCCGCCATAGATGAACGGATTCAGGAGGAAGGTCATTCAGATCAACCGATGGTAACGAGGGCGCCCGAGAAGTCGATAAGGAGGCTTTCGCCCGTCGCCAGCGTGAGGTCAGAACCGTAATCATACCAGCCAATCAGCGGATCGGCTGGGCTGGTTGGTGTGTCATTATAGACGAGGATGTAGCGGAATGCCGCCACCGAACCGCCCGAGGCTGAAAGCGTGAGGTCGGCCAGCGTCAAGGCATAGTCGCCCGCCGTCTGCGCCGATGACGATGTGGTCAGCACGCGCGAGGAAAGATTCGTATAGCTGATCTGGGTCACATCCGCGAGGACAGCATCGGCAGACGCCGAGGGAGCGTTCGCCGCAGAGCAAAGCGCGATGGTGAGAGTGTCCGACCCGAGGTTGTGGACCTTCTCGGCGGTGTGTTCGGTGAAGGCGTCGAAGAAATTAAAGGCAACCATGTGCTTTTTCCCTTAGTAGCGGAGGCCGATGAACGTCAATTTGAGGCCGACTGCCGTGCCGGAACCCACCTGGTCGATATCGATGGTGATCTCGGCATCGTCGGCAATCTCGGCGTCTGAAATCACGGCAGGCGCCGCGGCAGTGGTCGAGGTCTTTTCGGTATTATCAATCGTTAGTTTCGTTGACAGGATCGTCGTGCCGCCCTCGTTAATGTCCACCGTGAAGATCGAGCCGGAAGTCTGGGCGGTCTTGAGCGAGGCCCGCACCTCGGTCAGCCACACCCGCGCCGGCATGCGGAACGTGACTTTGGCCGTGCCGGTGGTCAGTGCCGTGGATTCATCACTAACCGCAAGCGCGAAAATGAATGGCTGGGTGTTATTAGCCAGGCGCGCGTTTGTGCCGTCATACTCAATTAGGGCATAGCCACCTGGCGGAACGATCACCGCCGGCTCGGTCTGCGCGCCACCAGCGATGGAGGCGGCATGCACGATATTGTTAACCCAGAATGTCAGGCCGCGGACGAATGTGTTAGGGAGCGTGATGTCAACGGTATCTGTTGGATCGGTCTCCCCCACATAAATTTCAAACCTAAAGTTTGATAGGAGTTGGAAGTCCGACACCTCATAGACATTTGTGTCTGGAACCGCGATTTCTACAGTGTTCGTGACAGCGCCATCGATCCGGTCCAATGCCTCGTTTGCAGTGCGATGATGACCGCTCGTCTGGTTGTCCGCAATGCGGACCCCGTTAAGATTGTTCGCCATGATGTCTCCGGTTTAGACTTCGCGGATTTCGCGCACAGTGGTGGTGAAACTGTCGCCCCAAATCGGACTCGACACCGTTACCGCCACCTCGAGGATTACCTCATGTGCCAGCGCCGTGGCACCGAGCAGCGATCCGTAGTCCGTCCAGGTGGCGGTTGTATCAGTAGTGGTGACCGAGGTTTGGAGTCCTCCAGTTCTGATGATGTCGATGGTATAGGTGTAGATTTCCGGCATCACACCATTGGCGCCAGTGTCTTCCCAGGTCTGAGGGATTGGCGTAGTGGCATCCCATGTGATGACGAGATCAGAACTCCCGGCAACATGCTCCGCGATGACGTTTGCCACCGGAGGCGGGCGCATCGAAACGCCAGACAGGACATGACGCGGTTTTATTGCCGCTGAAATATCCACATCAGCGGTCACCACCGAATAGACATCATCCCGGCCGATTTCAGAAACAGGGCGAACCGTCGAGCGCACCAGAGAGGCATCGAGCAAACAGACATAATCGCCGGCCTCATGGACCAAGCCTAGGCCGTCCGCGAAATAAAGCTGTTGCGTCCCATACAACCCACGCTCGATGTCGGACAATGTAAAGGTGCCGTCTAGATTGTCTGTGACCGTCTGGAATGAGATCAATTCCCACGCCCCCGCGCGGCCGTAGGCGCAGAGCGTCAAGTCGCTCATCATTTCTTGATAGGTCACGGTCTGGAAGGCATCGGCCGCGCCGGCAATGACTGTGATTGTCAGCGACGTGCCTTCCTCCATTACATAGTTTTGCGGGCTATCACCCAGCGCATCTGATGCAGTAGCAACCACCAGCGGTGCGACATCATATTCGAGCAGCTTGGTGAAATTCACACCGTCGCCGCTGCGGTAAAAGTCAGCCCCGCCCCATGACTCGGCGTCGAGGGTCGTGATGCCGTGATATTGCCGCACGCTTCCGGTGCCAGCATAATCGGTCGCGGTGATCAGTGGAATGTCGAGGTGTATATAGGCGCCAGAAATCGCACCACTAACGGGCGGTGTCACGTTCCCGCCAGCCGAGCCAATGGCGGGCGTTGTCTGCGCCATAAAGGAATCCGCCTCGATGGAGAGCGTGTTCAATTCGGCATTGTGGGTGACGCGCCGCGCCTGGACAATCCTGGTTGATCCATCCGCATTGATCTCGATCAGGTCGCCCGGTTCGATTTGAAGGTGTGACGGGCCGACAGAGAACGCCACGCGGGTCTCGCCCTCGGATTGGGCATAGAATGACTTGAACAACATGCGCCGCGCCTGCTCGGCGTCAATGGCAAACGGCAGAGATATTTCCTCGTCGCGGGCGCCGGATTCGCCGGAAAGCACGCCGACGATGCGGCGGGCCATCACGTTATTACTTTCATAATCGCGGGCTGGGTCTAGCCATGTCAGCGAAAGCGAGCCGAGTACGCTGGTGGCCGCCTGCCTCTGCACCGTGATGTTCTCTGATGCCTCCACCAGGTCGGCGTCGGTCAGGGTCCAATCTGGGATCACGGAGCCGTCATCGTTTCGACGGTTGCGGAATTTCAGCTTGCCGTCAGTTTCCGCGAACACAAAGCCGTAGAGTTGCCCCAGGCGGTTGAGCAGATCAGAAACCTTTGTGGTGGATGAGATCGTCATGCCGCGCACAAGAAGGCCAGAGAACCCTTCGAAAACGAGGTCGGCCGGATCGTAACCCTTGAGAGAGCATATATCTGTAATAACGTCGGAGAGCGGAATGTCATCAACCGTCACCTGGCTGATCGCATATGAGGTTCGCCCCGTCACTGACGGGATCGAAACCATGTTGCGCGTCAAGTCAACGGTGGGCGTTGAGGTGGGCGCATCCGCGTCATAAATATCTGTCGTTTCCTCGGTGTCGGTGTCGAACACACCAATCTTAGAGAAATCGTCATTCGCCACCGCCACCTTGCCATCGACGGCAGATCCGCCCCGCGCCGGGACAACGCGGCGATAGCCGGTGGTCATAAACTGGAAACTGACCGAACCGCTAAGGGTGATGCTGTAGATTCGCCCGGTGGCGAGGCTGTCACCTGGATCGTTGGCGCCGATGATCAGCACTTCTCGGGTGGCATCGTATGCCATGTCCTGCGATGTCCACCCGGTCGGCAGGACAACGGTGGCAAATGCAGACACCGACACACCAGCCTGCGAATGGCTGATGAAATAGACAGTAAACCCGCCAACAGTGTGCTTGACGGAGGCAAGCGTCACATCAGAGACACCTGTCTTGCACCATAGAATGTCATCAACATCGGGGAAATCCCTGACATTCCAATCGTTGATTCTTGGCCGGTATGGATCGTCGTTCGTTCTGGCCCTTGCGACATCCTGATACCAGGAGTCAAACTGACCAGACCGACAGTTGACGATCTGGCAGGCCATATTGCCTCCACCGAGGGCCGGCGGAATCTGGTCAACAATGCCGGGAGTATAAAAAGCGCCGATCCAATAGGATGAACCATCGACCACCGCAAAAGCGTTTTCTTTGTCATAGGTTCGAAGATAAGCGATGCGCCCATTTGAACCCGGAAGATGATAGGCAATCTTCCATTCGACGCCCCAGCCGCTCGGCCCTGCTAGTGGCCCGAGTCCGTTCCGAGGGAAAACAGGATTGATCCCCAAGTCATCATCTGTTCGCTGCTTTCCATTCCACACCGCCTTGCCGGTGAATGGATTGAATATCGGAGAGTAGCAGACCCCCAAATCATAAGCAGGAGACTCTGCCGTTGGTCTCTCACTGCCTGCGCCCGATCCAGTGACGATGACCATGTAAGTGCAGGGAATCGGAAAAATATTCTCTGCATAGAAATCATCGTTCGGGGAACCGGGATTGATATATTCGGCGTTGAATATGCCCCTGATCTTTTTGCGGGACAGGACACGGCAACCATCGCTTACAATGATGTAGGACTGACCAGACAACGGGTCTTGTAGACCGTAGTAAAGGCCCGACGTTGGCTCATAAACGAGATCTATTCCGACAAGGGCCGGATCGCAAATCGCCCCGCTTGCTGTATTCCCTATGGTGGAATTGTCGCTAAACTCGGCGTGATACTTGCGCTCACCACCATCAAGCAGCACGTTCTCGATCACCGCATAAACATAGCCCACCCAGGCGGGAGTGCTTGCCGCGCCCTCCACCTCAACGATGAGCGGGTCTGCGGCTGTCTGTGTTCCGTCATAGAACCTGATGACGCCGGCCGGGTCAATATTTGTGCCATCCTTGCGAGAATAGATGTCGATGCCATTGATGGCGATGGCGCGCAATGACAGAGGCCGGTTGAATGGGTTGCGGCCGAAACAGACAGCAATGTCGCCGCGGCACTCGCCGTTCTTGTCGCGCCGCGTCTGCGCCCAGATCACCTCACCACTTGGCCGCGCGCCGCCCGTTATGATGGGGATCGACTTGCCGATGGTTGGGGAACCGTTTCCAGAGGCCCTGTCCGCAGTCGCGGCTGTGCCGCCGCTGTAGGCTGCGCTCGCCTCGGCGGAAAGTTTCGACTTTAGGCCGGTCTTGCTTTTAGCCATCAGCAAATCACCGTAACGGTTGAACCGACAGGCGGCCGGGTTTCACCGGAGTCATCGAGCGAGCGGGTGCCGCAAACCATCTGCGAGTCGGTCGGCAGGAACGGGAACCCCTGAAAGTTGAGGATGTTGGAAAACTTTGCGTTGCACATGGTCGTGGTGAAGTCGCAGCCTGGCGCGATGTTCAATGTGTCGCCCACCTCGACCACACCATAGGGTGCGAACCAGAGGGAAACGAGGGCGGTGGATTGCGTCCATGCGCGAATGTCAAACGCGAGTCCGTCGTTTGTGCCACTTGTGAACTGCACCGCGCCATTGGCGAACCAACCATCGACGGCCAGAGGCTCGGTGACGGTGATGGTGAAGTTCCTTTCATCGATCACCGTTGCGACGGTTGCCGTGCGGGTGAGTGTGGAGACATCAAACCCGCAACGGGAATGACCCAGGTATGGCGCGCGGCAGTCTGGGCCATAGGTTTCGACAATGAGTTCCAACAGGTCAGCCGAGAAGCCTTGAAGGCGCACCGTCGCCTGGTTCTGGTCTGTCTTTTCGATCTGGGAAATCTTGCCGCGGAAGATGTTGAGCGTCCCATCCGTGAGTGACAGATAGTCCACGATCTCGATCAAGACCGCGGCCTCGTCAAAATAGCCGGCCTCAAGTGCGGCGGGCGTGATCGGGCCGGTGGAGGTGATCGGCAAGTCGATATCAGCCGAGGCGGGCTGGCCGTAACTGGCCGATGTCACGGAGGTGATCGAGAACCCTGGCGCCCCGAGGTAGGTATTGCCAGAAACGATGACATCCTCAACGCTATCATTTAGGCGCACGACTTCACCATCTTTCCGGGTGACGGTGCAGAGGTAGCAAAGGCTTTGAACGGAGAGGGCGAGCCGGGAGATCAGGCCGGCAGATGCAGACTTCATTCCCGCACCTCGATGGCGGTGAGGCCCTCAATTGAGGCCAGTTCGGCGTCTGGGAGATCACCGCGCACGCGGATTTCATCGGTGGCAAATCGCACCGGCACATAGAACTCGCAAGTGGCACGGACCACCGCGTCGATGCCGGGAGGGGATGACAGAACCACCAGGCCATCGGTCTCGCTCGACACGGTGGCCGGCGAACCGTCCACGGTCACGGACAAAGACCCCGGCTTGATGTAGGTCAAGGGCCGGGAATAGGGTTGCAGCGTGCCATATGTCTTGACGATCTGGAAATCGGTTTCGGCGCCGTCGCCGGTTCCAATCTCGCCGTTCGCTAGTCGGTAATCGGTCCACGACTTCAACATCCAGGTGCGGGCCATGCCGCGGGCGTCATGGAAGAACGCCACCACCGCCTGGACATCGGCCAGCGGGCGCGGGTTATAGGCGAACTCATACCGGCGCAGCGGGGCCTGCCAGCGGGCGTTGCGGGTTTCGTTGCCACCCGAAAGCGTGACCACCGTGGTGTTCCACAGATTCACCTCGGTGAACCCGAGCGCCAGCTTGTCATCTAGGATTGTATTGTCAGCCATGATCTACCGCCCCGCAAACGCTGCGCGGACCATATCGGACAGGTCTGCCTGAACTTGGCCCTTGGACTGCTTGAAGCTGGCCGCATCCGCCGCGTTGATGGTGACGCCGCCAAGGTATATGTCGCCCCTGCCCCGCCCCATGCCACCGCCCCCGGCGTTATCGTTTGCGGCACTCACAGAGGCCGATTCCGTGGTGCTGATCGAGGCGGTGCCTGATGCCATCGCCGCCATGTTTTCGTTCCAATTGGAAACGGCATCGCCACCGATCTTGTCCATTGAGACGCCCATCTTCTTGAGCCAGTCAGTGGATTCTGTAACCATGTCAGGAATGTAAGAATTGCCGACAACCGCGTTATAAAGATCGGCAAATGTCTCTTTGAGGGCGTTGATCTTGTCCATGACAAAATCAAATGCCTGGGTGAGTTTGTCCTGTAGCCACTGCTTGACCCCATAGTAGAGGTCCGTCACCGCTTGAATGGCGACGTTCTTCATATCCACAAAGAACTGGCCGATGCGGGCAGCCTGTTCGCGCACTGCCTCGGTGATGCCGGGAAACAGCGTCTCGACAATTGCCAGGACGTTTTTCAGCACGTTGCCGATCATCGTCTGGAGGGCTTCCCATGCACCCGCGAAGTCGCCAGTAAACAGCGCCGAAAGGACCGCGATCTGGTCGGTGAAAATCTGCACCACGCCGCTGAACGCAATCTTGATCGCTTCCCATTGCTGCGAGAACGAAATGCCGAACTCGTTGAGGGTGAATGATACAAGAGCCAAGGCGGCGACAAAGATGGCGACCGGCGCGGAGATCAGCCCGAAAACCGGAGCCAAGGCGGTGAGGGCCGGAAGAATGAACCCGAGGGCGAGCAAAAGCGGGCCGATGGCGGCCGCCGCGGCGCCGACCGCAACGATGAACTTCTGGGTGGAGGGGTCAAGGCTTGAGAAAGCCTCCGCGAGGCCCTTCATAAACTCGGCAAACGACTTGACGAATGGCGCGATAACCGCGCCCACCGCCTCCATCGCATCGCCTATGGCGTTCGTCATCTGCGCCCACGCGCCGGCCGTGGTGTTCGCCATCGCCTGCGCCTGGCCGCCGAACTGCTTGAACAGTTCGTCAAGGATGATCTTTTGCGCCCCGGCGACATCGCCGGTCTCCATCAGCGCCTTGATCATCGCCTTTTGGTCTTTGGAAAACTGGACACCCACGCGGCCGAGGGCAGCGATGCCCTTGATGGGATCATTCAGCGCCTTGCCGACCTGGATGGCCGATGACTGCAAGTCCTGTCCGAGGCGGGCCGAGAGGTCAATGGCCGCCTGTTGCGCCCGGTCGAAGGCCTCGCCCGAGACGTTGCCAAAGGTCAGCATGTTAGCCGTGACCTTGGTCAGGATTTCGTCATCATCGAACGTCGAGATGCTTTGCAGCTTGGCCGCCATCTCCTGCAACTGCGCCGAGGTCTTACCGGCCGCGCCGCCCGTCGATTTGATGGCAGCCTCAACGGCGGCGATGGCCTTCTCTGAATCCTGGTAGGCGCCGAGGGCCGCCTGCCCGAACTTGATCAGTGGAAGCGTCAAGCCAGCCGTCAGGCCGGCGCCGGCCACCTTCAAGCCATCACCGATGGCCTTCATCTTGGACGATATGCCCGCCATCTGCTTTTCAAAGGCAGCGGAATCCGCGCCAAGAACGACACGAAGGGCGCCAATTGTCGCTTCAGCCATTCTTAGCGCCCTTTGTGATTACAGATTTCCACATCATCGCAATCGCCTTTTGCTCTTGCCATGTCTGCCGCCGCGGCTTCGCGCCGCCCAAGAGCAGGCTGGTGAGTTTGGGCAACCGTTTCGACCGGGCCAGCCCCTCGATGTGCCAGGCAAGCCATGCGGCGGTGTTATGCTCGCGCTTGAGACGTGCGGCGGCGCCGCTCATCACGGCGGCGATCTCGCGCGGCGACAGTTCCCAAAACTGAACGGGATCAAGCCCCGCCTCAGTCCACTGGGTCAGGAGGTCGAGCCATCCTCGGTCTGCGCCGCCTGCGGAGGGGATTCCGCGTCACCGTCCTTTGCCGGGAAAGCCGAGGTCATGGCCTTCATCACCAGGGCGGCAAGTTCCTGGGCGCCGATCTCGTCCATCATCGCCCCGACACTTTCGAGGGTGCCGCGCTTGCGGCGGTGGTGATGGCCGAGGCCAGCCCATAGAAGGGCGCGGAGTTCCTTGAACCCCATTCCGGCGCCGATGGCCGACACCTTGACGCCCGAGGCTTCCTCAAACTCGCATAGGGCGTTTGTATTAAAGCGAAGCGTCCAAGACTCCCCAAGGGCATCGAAAGACGCTTCGCCGCGATAGGGGTTCCCCATTAGGCCACCGTGATCTCGCCGGCCACCTTGAGCGTCAGCGTGGCCGTCATCTTGTCATCGATGGGCGTGCTGATCTCATAGCCGGAAACGAATGCCGAGAACGTCCAGGTGTCGCCATCGGGGAACTCAACCCTGGCATTCTGATAGTCGCCGGCCGCGCGGCGGGCGCGAATGAGCGCATCCGTGGCCGAACCCGGAATAAAGTTCATCTCGATGGTGCATTCACCCGGATCGGTCAAACCGGGGATAAACTCGCGGTAACGATTGGGCGAGTCCATATTCGAGGCGTCGATCTGGTCAACGCTCTGGTTCGGCGGCGTGATGCTCGTCACCTCGGCAATGGCGACATAGGCCGCGGGGCCTGCATCGGGATTCCAGAGGTAGAACTGTGAGCCGTAACCAATCTTAGCGAGAGTGGACATAGCTGGGGAACTCCTATTCAGCGTGCCAAATTATGAAATCCAGAATGACGCGGTGGTAGCGTTGCGCGCCGTCTGTTTCCTTCTCCACCGTCTGCCGCTCGGCATCGATGAAAGCGCCTTGCGTATCGCCGGCCCTGTAGCCCGACAGCGCGGCCCGTACAGCGCGAGAAAGCCGCACCGCGTCCTTGTATGTCCCTGCCCAGCAATCGGCCTGCACGCGGCTCTGGACGAGGCCAGAGGCCCCTTCCATGTGATAGTCGCGCACGCCGGAAATCCGGTGCAGCACCACGGCCGGGAGCGCCGCCCCCTGGTTGCGTTCCGACCAGTTCACGCGCTGCCCTGCGATGAGGGCGACAGCGGCATCGTTGAGCAGCAATGCGACTAGGGTTTCTTCCATGTCAGCCCTTCTTGCCGCTGATGACCGTCAATTTGCGGATCGCCTTCTTGGCGGTGATCTTGATGAGGCGGCGCCTGGCAGCGCACCGGCAGGCCATATCAGCCGCCCGCCGCCATCTTGGCCGCCATCCGTGCCTGTTTGCGCGCGAGGCGGGCCGCGGCCTTCTCGATTTCCGCCCAGGTCAGGCTTTTGATGTCTTCCAGCACGGCCATTTTGCCGCCGTCCCACGCCGGTCGAAGGAAGGGCTGCGGGCCATGCTTGACGGTACCGAACTCTTGCAAGTGGCCCTGCGGAAGCGAGCGACCGACGCCGATGTAAACCTCGACGGCGGATTGTTTCGGGCTGCTCGCCTTCTGCCGGCGCGTTAATTTGCCACCGATGCCGATGGCCTTTTGCAGCGCACCGGATTGAACCGGGGCCATCGATTCCGCCTTGTCAGCTACCGGCTGGCCGGCCTGCATCAGAACCCGCTTCATCACGTTCTTGGCCGTGGCCCTCGGCAGTTCCTTGAGCGCCCGCTCGAGTTCCTTAAGGCCCTCGACCTTGACCGTGACCCCGGCCATTAGTCATTCCTCGCCGCCGCGGTGATCTCGATGCCCTCGCGGCGGTTAATTTCCTTCACGGCTACGATGTCATAGACCAGGCCGTCGAACTGGATGCGGTCTTTCGGGCTGACATCAGCCACGGTGGTCGAGTAGCGAATGCGAAAGCGGGTTGTGATCTCC
>JAUKPQ010017564.1:0-11965 GCA_032273045.1 Chloridella minuta
AACAAAATAGGAACCGAAGTTCCTACTTTGCTAGATAATTGAACACCTCCCTTTCTTTAGATGGTTTATCCTTATTCGGTATCTACACCAAACAAGTATTTTCAAATGTTATCTAATGTATTTACGTAAATTCTTTTTAATAATTGAATCTAAGTTTTTATTGTTGTTTTTATTAATCGACTCAGTAATAACACTTTTAATTGAGTTGTTTAAAGATTCCATTGTTGGTAAACGATTTCCTTGTTGTGGTTGTATTGGAGTTGCCGCTCTCAGACCAAAAGGTCCTGAAGATCTTTGTAACTCAAGGAGTGGGGCGTCGTATTTATTTGCAATCTTAACACTACCATCCTTAATCCCAATAACACAATCACCTAATAACTTTTTAAGTGCAATTATTTTATCTTCAAAATCAGCACTAGGGTCTGGGAATGTTATTGCCCCACTAGCCTCTAAATTACTCATATATTTATTACATCTTGAATTTTCATTATATTTACTACAATAACTAAGGATCTCAATACCGGTATTACAGAATTTTCTATTCGCAAATTCATTCTGAGATGACTTTCTAGCTTTCCTTAAGTCACTTTTTTTAGCATTAAACCCAGCAACCATACTTGATTGATCTTGAACCGCTATACCTTGTTTTAAGGCCTCAGCCTTTTGTGCTTGATTCATCGGCCAAAGTTTTTGTGTCTTATTTGTGTTAGCGTATTCAACCATTGTTGCGTTACATCTACCTCTCATTAAAGTATTACAAAATTCAGATAAATTTGTTTCATCTCCTGCTTCAGCGGACGATGGAGAAGGTTCTTGTACTGTATATCCTAATCTTTTCAAGAATTTTTCTACTTCCACAGGAACATTCGTTCTTTTAGTTAAATTACCCGCAACTTTATACACAAAAAATTGACCAGGTGTCGGGAAATACTTTTTAAGATCCGCCATGTCTTGTGTGTTAAATAATAGTGTACCATCTTGATCTTTACCCGTTGCTAAATCTATGGTTTGATAATTAACATCATCACCAAGTGCTTTTGTCGTATAAATTTCACCACCTATTCTTTCTATAAATTCGGGTGTTGCTAAAGTTTTGACCGCAATTCTTTGGTCTTCAGTCATATTAACACCTTGTGATGCCGCATTTTGAGTTGCTGCAAATCCATCACAATACCAACCATGTTGTACTAAATAACTTAAATTTGGATCAGGACTTGCTGGAGTTTTTGTCCTTACAACCGCTAAATAAGCGTTAGGTTGTATATTAAGTGCTCCAGGATCCGTGGAAGGTCTTTCAAAGACATAAAGGTTTGTCCCATCTTTAGTTGTAACCTTCATAAATTTATCTCCAGCTTGGACTTCAGGTGCAATTTTAGAAAATGCATAAACATAATCTTTACCTAAAGTATATATTTTTCCATCCGTGGTAAATCCTTTTTTTGTCCAACAACCAATCTTAATGGAATTTTCCAATGGACTAGTTGATTCCGATACAGGTGGTTCACCTTCTTCAGTTATTAAAGGTTTTACGTTACCCAACTCAGACTCAAGTAGGGACATCATTCTTTTTATTTCGTAATTAACGCTCATATTGTTTTGTTTTTATTTTTAATTTTAATATAATGAAATCTCACCAGGAGTTTCATCCTCACATAGTGTCCAAATATCTCCCTCTTCAATTGAAGTTTTGCCTGTTTTTTGTTTTAATGCCGATTCAGTGTTAGGTCCAAATTTACCTGTTTGTTTAATACCTAAACAAGCTTGTAGGTGCCATACTTCACTACCATCTTCATCTTTACAACCAAGTTTAAAAGTGTCTGTACATTCTTTATATTCAATAGTGTCCTCAGATGATGTATTTCCACCTTCATCATCACCATTTTCTTCGTTATCGGAGTCTTCCTCACCTCCACCACCAACGGTAGATCCTTCATCATTTGCCTTTTCAGTTGCCTTAATTGCTGCAGAAAGTGGTACTCTAACGGACGTTTCCCATCCACCAAAATTAACATCACCATCAATATCGTTATACATATCCGCACCATAACTCATTTCATATTCTGAAGCGACTTTACAATAATCAGGGATTGATTTAATTTTAGATAAAGCTGAAGCAAGTTTCTTTTCTCCGGCACCACTAAGATCCCACCCTGAAATACCATCATGGATCTCAGTTGCAATTTTCTCAATTTCACTATTACTTTGTGTTGGTTTACCTAATTTACTTGTTGAGCAAGAGTCATGTAATGCTTTAACTGATTTGTTTGCGTCGGTACCTTCCCAATTATAAGCTTTGATACCTCCAGCGATAACCGCAGCTCCTGCCACAGTCCACAAAATTTTACCTAAAGTCCCTACCTTTTCATTTATTTCATTTTCATTAATTAAATTAAGGTATTGTCTACCTGTAGATTTTTGGTGCATTTCCAAGATTCTATTCTTTTCTTCTCTGTTAAGATCAAATGATACTTTTTTCATTTTTTTTAGTTTTAAATTAAGGTATTACCTTTACCTCTTGTTATTTTATATAATGATGACCAAGTAACCTTAGCATCAAGAGTATTAGCAACACTTCTTGATAACCCTGTTTCCCATTTTGTTACGGTTGGGTATGTTGCCCCACCTCCTCCACCCGCAGGTGCCGCTTCTTGTTCACCTAACTCACCATTTTCATCAGTGTAGGTGAATTTTCTCATTAACATTATAAGGTCATCAAGGTTTTCCAAAGTAATAACTTTTATAATAAATATTCAATTAACCAAAAAAAGTAAAATATAATTATTAATGAACGTGCAGATTAGAAAATATTTGTATATTTGTAAAAAAGAACATATGAAAAAATTATTCTACATCCTATTAATCACACCATTTATTACTTCTTGTTTGAAGTATTCTGAACCAAAATCTTTGAGTTTAAGTGGTGAGTACGTAATTGATAAAATCACTTATCAAGAAACAGATGGTGAACCATCTCCTCAAGATAGTACCTATTTGACGGGTTCAGTTTATTACAATGACACGGAAATCCCTTCATTAGACACTATTATTGTTGGTGATACTAAATTACACATGGATTACAGTATCATTCGTTTTGACCCCACTCAGAATCAATTTGGGGGTACTGATTGGCACACTGAGTATTTCTACTTTGTACACGGGCAACGTACCGCATATGATTTGGGGAATATTAAATTTGAATGTGAGGGAACTGTCCGTATTTGGAAGATCCTTGACGATTCGGATGAATCTTTAACGGTAAGAACATCAGGACAATGGGTTGATGGTACAAGAAAGTCTATAGTACTTTCATTAACAAGAATAGGTCCGTGATAGGACCTATTTTATTTTATAACATTTCTGTTTTTGGTAATTTATCGGGGTTTACTATGTAATATTCATTTAAGAAACTTATGAGTAAATCTTCGTCAATATCAACGAAATCATCAAAATCCTCATCCCCATCTTCGTCGTCAAATTGGAAGAAGTCATTATTATCATCAATTAGATTGTATCCAAACTCTTCGGCTTCCTCTAAATTTATAATGTCATTTCTGACTTCATCTTCAGAATCAAGTGATAATCTAAATTCCACTTCAATTCTTTTTGTATCTTCATAAAGGTAGTAAGATACCAATTCTCTAATTTCCATTAGTTATATTTTTTAAATCTCCTAAACATATCTAAAGACTCATTTAACTTATTCAAAAACTCATCTTTTTCTTCTTCGTCAACCTCATCAAACCCATCATCGTAAATGTCATTAACCACATCCTCTTCCTCATAATCATCAGACCATTCTGGTTTAAGATCTAAAATTGTATCGTTAACTTCATCCAATTCAGATTCATCACCATAATGTTTACTAAGTCGTTCATGTCTAATTTTATCTAACATATCTTTACCTATTGAATCTTTGTGGGTATGCATAGGTTCAACTTCGTCATCATCGTTAGTTAATCCTAATGACATATAAACAACATCATCGTCATCTTCACCTGGTGATGGGTATCTATCGTGATAATAGTCGTGACCACTTTCTTTGTCAACACTTGAAAAATCAACGGTACCATTTTTTAGGTCATTTTTACCATCTCCAATCATATCTAATTTAGAGTCAATTGATTCGTTGATTCCTACATTCGTATAAGGTTTAACTTCACCTTTGTTATTTACCGTGATTCCACCTTTATCGTTTGCGAAATCCTGAACATATAAAGGTTGTTTGTTTTCACCTTGTGCATATTCTGTAACATATCCATCATAAATTGTTTTATGTTGGTCAAGGATATTAGTTCTTTCCTCATTTGTCATCTTAAAAAAATATTGTGCCATAATTTTGTTTTTGTTATAAATAGTTTAATTATCTCAATCTTGCGGCGTTACCCTTTAATTGCATCCAAAGAGATAACAGATCCTGAGCGTCTTTTCTCATTTTATTTTCAACGCCACGTAAATATCTTCTGTCATCTTCGTCCTCATCTTCATCATTATTACCTTGATTTCTATCGTCAATTGAACTAAATGCCCCTCTTATCATTTCATTTCTAACATCTTCAGCCATATCTAAAACTTCGTTAAAAGCTTCTTCTCTATCATCACTAAACTCATCATAATGATGTTCATGAGCTATTCTATCTTTCCCTAAATAAAGGTACTGAGCCGCTTGGTACATATTAGTTACACTTGAGATTCTTAAAGCATCTAAGAATTTTTTAATTAATCTTATATCATAATAATCCGATAAGTCATTAAATTTTTCAGATGCCTTTTTTGATTCTTTTATTAGACCTTTTTTAGTCATAAAAAAACTTTCTTCTATGGTATCATCTTGAACAACTTTCATCCATTTATCGACACCTTCAATTAATGCCAATCTAGATCCATTGTCCCATTCAACATAATATTGCATATCTCCCATTACATTTGCAACAGATTTAACAACCCCTGGTACTCCACCAGGAACACCATACTCATCTTGCATTTTTATACAGACAACAGTATCTCCTTTTTCTAATGGTGCGTTTTTTAAGTATTTTTCCATAATAATAAATATATCGTAATATTTATTATTCAGTATGAAGATTGTATTAACAGAACATCAGTATGAAAAATTATTATTAGAGAGTAGTAAATCTATTATCGGTGATGAAATTAAACGTTCCAAAGAGTTTATTAAGAAGATTGTTAGATCGGTAAAGGAAGATACTAAATTAGATTTTAGTTTCTTATTTACATGGGGAGCGGCAATTGGGGGATTCTCAAGACCTGTATTCAACTATTTTGAAGGTAATCATCCTGAACTTACACATCAAGATTTGGCCTTGTTAACTATTGCGTGTGCGGTCACATACTACACTTCAAATAGAGAGAAGTTATCTAAATTGTTGGATGTCATCAAAGATCGTGGTTTAGTTAAATATTTTAATGAAATGTTAGAGAAGACAGATGAACTGAAAAATACTTTTTTATCTTTTGTTGATAGTTTAAGACTTACAGGTCATAAAATATCTGGTATGTTAGCATACACATTCATTATTCCTTTTTTATCAAAATTATTAGATATGAGTGGTGGTGCAACACATGAAGATATTATTATGTTATCTAAAATAATAATAGGTTATTTAGCAGTTAAATTATCGTCGGCAACCCTATCAGAATTATTATCAAAAATAATTAAAAGATTTAGATCTTAATTGGCCTTACTTTTTTTAAACTCCATTATTTTATCAATAACGTATTTAACATCAGTATCATTCATTTGATGTAAATTCTTATGTGTATTAAACCATCTTTTTACGACAACATCAAATGGTGTCTTAGTTAATTTAGATATTCTTTTAAATCCAAATATTTGGGCGTCTAATTCGTGAGGTTGAGTATAATATTTCTTACCCTCATATTCTTCAGGAACTTTAGTATCATATGATCCAATAGACTCTTGATGAATATGTCTTATTTCATGAGCAATAATCTCATTTAATTCACCATTTAAATCATATAACAAACTTTTTTTATTTTCTGGGTTATAAGTAATACTAATTTCTATAACATCATCTTCAGAGATCCAATCGGCATTAACCTCAAACCCATCAATCTCATCATCGATAGTAATAATTAGTTCGATTGTTAATGGTATATTAATTCTTTTGAAATCATAAAATGGTTCGTCATTCAGATCTTCAGGTAAAAAAAATTCACCCTCGTCATTATCTTTAAAAACAGAAAGGATATCTCTCACAACCCTTCTAATTTCTTCTCTCTTGTTATTATCTTCTTTTAATAACGATTTTATTTTTAAATCCAAAAAATTCATACCAATAAATATTAAACAATGTTGATTATACTACCCATGTTAGTTATATTTTATTAAAAAGTCTATGGAATTATTAAACACTCACCCAATTAAGAAATCGGATCTAGGTTTCCACGGAAATTTATTTGGTGGTAAATTATTAGCTTGGATTGATGCCGCCGCCGCAGGATATTCAATGCAATTATGTGACTCACCAAGAATGGTTACAGTTTCCATAGATAAATGCAACTTTGAAAAACCAGCAAAAGAAGGTCAGTTATTAAAGATATATGGTCACCCATCAAAAGTAGGTAATAGTTCCGTTACATTATATATGGAAGCAAGGGCTCATGACGTATATACAGGTAATCAAATTTTAGTATTGAAGACAACTATAAGATTTGTTCACATTAGTGAATATGGGAACCCGATTCCAATTGGTGAGAGAGGTAGGAATAGAATAAATAATCTGATTGGTACCGAAAATAATATGGAGATAGGGGGTAAATAGGCCCCTTATTTTATTTACCAAGTTCTACAGGCCCAATATCTAGGTTTCCATCTTGGACCTGGAGTATCACAATTCATTCTCGCTCTAAACGATTTTCTTCTTACAGGATTGTTCTTTTTAATGACCATTCTTTTACCTTTAGCGGATTTCCCACCAAAACCAAAGTTTACTTTTACGACTTTTCCTTTGTCGTTTTTAACATAAACTTTAAATTTCTTAATATCCCCTTGCATTATTTTACCAAGTTGAACTTTCCTACCTTGATACTCAGCCTCATTGATTAAATTGTTAGATATAAAGTTAGTATTCTCAACCGAACCATATAGATCCTCATATATAAAATTAGATTTATTAGTTTCTTGTAATATACTTAAAACAATTCTTTGTATGTCTGACTCGGTTATAGTTATAATATTTTTTGACATTAACGTAAATTTATATATTTATTTAGATAAATACCTATAAACTTTACAATTGAAATATATTTATAGAAAAACTTTTCACTATGAAAAAAAATAATTTAAATGAAAACGCCCTTAGAAACATTATAAGACGTACTCTTTTAGAGAACGATGCGGAAACTAAAGGTAATAAAAAAGCAAGACCCACTTGTTTACCTGAAAATACAATCACATTAGATGAGATGGTTGGTCAGTCAGACGAATTTACCAGATACTCACCTGGTGTAAGTAAAAGAAGAAATGGAGTTAATTCAATGGTTGATACTTTAGGTATATTAAATAATATCAGATTATTTAAAGACGTAAAAGATGGTGGTAGTCATTTAGCTTATGAAATGATGAATAATTTAAATAAGTTCAGAAATAAAAACTACTTTGATGAAACAAATCAAAAGTGTAATAAAGCAATGGATAAAGTAATTGAACTATACAAGGAAAATGAACACGGAACAGAATTAGTAAAGGACATTGAAAGAGTTTTAAACCTCCAAACAAGGGACGATGAGTACACACCATCTCCAAGAACTAAAGAATACCTTAAACAATGTATTAACTTAGCCAAAGGAGAGTAAGATTTTTGCTTAGGATCGTTACCGTTAAGGTAACAAACTAAAGGGACAATTCGCTACTGTCCCTTTTTTATTTTCACAGATTTAACCTATATGATATAACATTTTAAAAAGTAAATAGAATTTAAATAAAAAAATTAATATTTATTAGAAAACAAATATTATGAAAAAATTTTTTAATCAGTTGTTTTGTGATAACAACTCAATCAATGAAAAATCCGTAGTAGGATTTATTGCGTTTTTAATGATGTGTTTATTTGCTGGAGCAGATATCGTAACAGGATTTTTAGGTAAACCATTAGTGGTTAATGAATTTATTTTTAATTCATTTCTAATTTTAGTGTTAGGTTCTTTCGCTATTGGATCCGTAGATAAATTTATTAATAAAAAACACCCATCTGAAAATACCGACAGTGAAACACCTGTGGAGTAATCACAATTTACGTCATTTTCAACCCCCTCCACAAGAGGGGTTTGTTTTTTAAAGAAATAATTACTATATTTGTATATGGCAGAAAAGAAAAAACCCACAGAAACTAAGAAATATGAGAGAATTTATGAAGATGAAGACTCAATTAGTATTTGGAGATACGATACAAGTAAAACAACCACAGGCCCTTATGAGGTTGAGATAAAACAAAAGAAGAAAAAGGTATAAAACTATGAATATTTTACCCATTTTAAGTGAGATAATACACAAAAAAGTCCTATTAAACGCACTAAAAACGATGGATTTTAGTGAAAAAGACGCTAAAAATGAGCTAGAATACCACCTAAATAGGGTAAAAAACCTACCAGAAACAATAAAAGCGTATAGAATTTTGTCTGTAGATGACAAAAAAGACATAAATACGACCAAAATAGGGTCACATTTCGCATTAAATAGGTCAGATTTGATCAAAAATCATTCATTTTCTACAGGATCGGGAGAAAAATACTATATAATTACCGCAAATATACCCAAAAATGAGGTAAATGTACAAGAAACTATACATAATAACATACTTTATCCCCAAGAAAACGAGATTACAGTTAAAAATAAAGGAAAAAACGTAGAAATAGTGTCAATAAGAGAAATAAAACCCTAATTAATAGGGTTTTATTGTTTTTTCTTCAAGAAATCCTGAATTATTTTCATTTGTTGGTTAATATCACCCATATTACCCATATTCTTAGGGTTAAACGTGGTTTTATTCATACTATTTAGGTTTTTGGCCATATCAAAGAACGATTTACCAAATTTTTTCCACCAAATGTACAAACCAACACCTAAAACGATTAAAACTAGTGTGAAAACACACAAAACAATTGCTAAAAACATATTATTAAAGATTTATACCTAATTTTAGTCAATTTTAGTCTTTATGTCAAGTTATTTAAGTAAATTATAGTACTCTTTAAAGTGTTTTATACGATCAGGGAGTCCAATGGTACCTCCATTTACTCTTTTTGTCACTGCAGTTACCGTTGCATCGTCCGCACCCTTGTCACAGATAGACCATAACTTGTTTGAATCAAAAAAGAACGCCGCAGAAGCTAATGGGTACTTAGTTGCAACTAAATCAGGGTTAGAAACACAATCTTCTCCAATAAATTTAGTAAAATTCGTGTAATTTGACTTACCTGTCAACTGAATATACCCTCTACCTCTGAATTTGAACCCTTCTTTAGTAGTTTCATCACCATTTCCCATTCTACCACCGTAAACACGAGCGGCAATCTTTTCAGGTTGTCTTGCATATGACTCAGCAAGGGTTCCAGGGAAGTATTTTCCGAATATTTTCTTCAAACCATCAGCAGAATAGTTTAAATTCTCGGAAACCGCCTTAAAACCACCTGATTCATGACTACATTGCGATAAAAAATGAGCCAAACGTAGATTAGTTGTAATATTAAACTTTTTTGCGGTCTCAGGGATCTGTGCAATCACTGCATCAGGTATATGACCCTTTAATTTTTCAATATTTAATGGTCCACCTGAAGGAATTACAACATCTTCTTTGATAACTTGAGTAGATCCGAACATTTTTGACCATGTTCCATCACCAACAATACCATCTGAGGTTAATCCGTTAGCTGATTGCCATTCTTTTACCGCTTTTTCTGTACCAGGACCAAACGATCCGTCCGCAGTAAGTCCTAATTTTGTTTGGAGTGTTTTTACATCCTCTCCTTTGGATCCATTTTTTAATAACATAGAGTTTTTATTTTATTGTTTATTTTCTGTTGCATATTTTATACCCATAATAGTTCCAACTATTGAAAAAGCGTTTGTTAATAGTATTCCAAATATATTGGACCATGTTGCACTTATTACTTGTGTGTCTTTACCCATTAAAAGAGTAAAAACATACACCCCTGTAGTGACAATACCAACACCAATGATAATATAAAGAGCGACTTTTACTATATTGGATATTAATTCTGTTTGATTTCTTTTTTGAAGTATATCCAAGTCATTTAATGCATTTGTTTTTGCCGTTTCTGACTGAATTCTAGATTGTTCGGATTTAATCATTTCTTTTTGGAGTTCTTGTTGGATTTTTTCATTCTCCACTCTCCAATCCATTAATTCTCCGTTCTGTTTTTCTATTTGTGTTTTTTGTTCCTCAGCTTCTTTTAATGTTAACTGAAGATCTTCCATCATTTTTTGATTTTCCACATTTAGATTTGATAACTCATTATTTTGTAATTGAATTTTTTTTGTTATTTCTAATCTTTTACGTCTTGAATCTTTGTCTTTCTCCGAACACTTAGTTAAGTATGATTTAAATTCCTCATTATCCGTTTCAAACAACTTAATAATGTTCCCCTCAATCCCAATGTTTTTGGAGTCAAAGAGTTTAATTAAATTGTTTTCACTATTTTTATCTAACTTTATCATTTATACACTTTAAAAGGTAATGTTCTGTTTTTATACCCTTCATAATCTTTTCTGAACTCCTCTAAACGAGGTTCAATGTCATCCGATTTAATAATCCAAAATTGTGCGCCTGCCTGAACCGCCTTTGCTTGTTCTTCCGGTTCATTACTTGATGAAATAATCCCAACAACTACGTGATTACCATACTCAAAATTAATTTTTCTAATTAATTCTATACCATCAAAAGAACTACCAATAATATTTAAATCAACAAACACACATTCAGGTTTATCATTATCGTTCCCACTCTGGAACCATTTTTGAAATAGTTTTGCCGCTTCGTCAGAACTATTTAATGCATTTAAAGATAAACTTATGTCAAGTAATGAACAAGCGTCTTCAAATACCAAATGGAATAAATCCTCGTCATCCACCAATAAAATTGAATCAATCATTTTTTTCTTTTTTTTTATTTTATTTTTATTTTAATTTTTGTTCCTATTTCATTTTTTTCACAGGTAATATTAAACCCGTGTTCTTCTAATATTGCAACACAAATGTTTAATCCTAATCCTGTGCCCGATTCTTTTTGTCCTTCTTTTCTTGTATATGGTTTTGATAGGTGATCAAAATCTTCTTGTGTGATTCCTCTACCATTATCTTGTATATAAATATTATTCTCGTCTGAAGTTATTTTAACAAACTTAGTGTCAGAATCGTTATACTTTAATCCATTTCTAATTAAGTTGTCAACCGCAGTACAAAATAGTGGTTCGTTTACCTCAATAGTTGGTAACTCATCTATAATAACTTGACTAATATATGCAGTAGATGATAGATAATCAGATAGGATTAATTTTAAATCACATTCCGCTTTATTTAAAACAACATCTTTTTTAACCAAATTGGTAAATTCGTAAACCCCTTTATATACTTTTTGAGAATGTTTTAAACCCTCTTTAATCATTCTAAGTGGGGATTCTATTTTTAAATTTTTTATATCTTCAGGAGTTAATCTTCGTTCTAAAGAGCTTAATCCTCTTGGCATATATGTATTAATACCAGAGTGCATATCGTGTCTTAATATCTTTGCGGCATGCTCTAAATAGGTATTTTTCTTTTCAATCTCCATTTGTTGATTAATACTTTGGGTGATGTCAGTAGCAATTTTCATTACTCTATATGTTTTCCCATCGGTTCCTATGATGGGGTTATATGTCGCTTGGAGATAAATTAAAGATCCGTTTTTTTTCTTTCTAATGATTTCAC
>JAUKPQ010017575.1:0-11957 GCA_032273045.1 Chloridella minuta
TTAAGTGAAATCTTAACATAGATTCCGATTAATCCAATAACGATAACTATCGCCTGACCAATTATAAATAAAGTTGTATTCATTACAATTCTTCTTCTTCTTCTTTAACAAATGTGATGCCTGTTGTCCAATCCTCAAGGAATGTAAAGTTTTCCAACCCTTGTGGATTAACCACATTAATCGGTGTAAACTCAAACTCCTTTTCTCCTAGTTCTTTGATTTGCTCTTGTAGTTTCTTTAATCCTTCTTTAGTAAACTTATAATCCTGTTTGTCGTTAAGGATTAACACACCATCTTTGTCGGTAGCTGCGTTATCAAGTCTTAACTCTTGTGCTTTAGTTGCGTATTCCTCTTGATAAGGTTTTAGCTTTTCAGCAAACTTTAATAGTTTCTTAATAACCTTTTCTTCAGGGTTACCTTGAATGTTGTTGATTTGGTAAATTACCTCGTTGATTTTTTTGTACTTCATAATGTTTGATTTTTTTACAAATATAGTTAATTGTTATAGGTTTTCTAAAACTTCTATTTTATATAATTGGTCAGCTTTATAAGCATTGTAATATTTTTTAGCATCATCTAAACTTGTAAAAGTACATTTTAAACCATTTCTTCTATTGCCTATTGCAATCCAACCAAACAAAAATGTTTTTTTCTGAATTTGATAATACAATTCTTTTTCTAATGCATCAGTAATTTTTACTAATCTTAATTTGCTCATAATATTGGTTTTGCCAAAATTAGTACTATTCGGTTACTTCAGCAACTACTTCTACAACAGGCGGAACATAATCACCTATAATTGTAAGGTTTAAACTTGTAGCTACGAACTCCCACGCATATTGGTCGTTTGCTCCCCATTTAGTGTAATCTTCACCTGTCATATTTAAACTACCATCTTGTAATCTTTGTTGAGCAGCATCTAAAAGGTTGTAAGTAAATACTGCACTTGTTCCTAAAGTTACATTTGAAGCCCAAATGTTTAAGTAGATTGCTTCTACGAATACACCATTTTGCCACATTTGAATTGGTTGAATTTCTTTCATTTTATTTATTTTTTAAAGTTTCTATTTCTGCTTTTAATTCTTGTACCGCCTTAATTAAAACAGGTACTAATTCCGTATATCTAACCCCTAACATTCCATCACCATTTTTATCAATTAGTTCAGGGAATATTTTTTCTACCTCTTGTGCTATTAATCCAAGATTTTGTTTCTTAAACTTATCATCTTTATAAGAGAAGTTTATAGTTTGTAAAGTAGATAATTTTTCAACTGCGTTCTCAATATGACTATTTATATTTTTAAGTCTAATATCCGAGTTAGCAGTCCAAGATGTTGCACCTTGAGTTAAATAAACACCACCTGAATAGTTGGTTATGTAAAGTTTATTCCCTGTAAATTGATTAATTAAAATCATATCTCCTGCTGCCGTACCTGATAAGAATTGACCTGCCGAAGTACACGCACCTAAACTACCACCTATTGTTGGTGAAGTAATTGTGTTACTAAAAGTAATCGCAGGTGCAGTTCCTGCTGCTTTAAGTTGTTGTGCTGCCGATGTAGAAAAGAATACTAATTTAGCACCGCTTCCGTTATCAGTAGTTCCAAGTAATAAGTTACCATCACTTGTAAGCCTCATTCTATCTGCACCACCTGCTCCAAAATTAATATCAACACCCGTATTAGTTACAATATTTAGCAAACCACTTGATGCTTGTATATAACCATATCTTGTAGTATTAGCAGAATCCCACCAAGCAATGTAAGGATTTGAACCATACATTCTAATAACTTCTCCACCACCACTAAATAAACCATTTGTTGCAGTTACACTACTAGAGAATGTAGCTGCTCCTGTGGATGCTATGCGTAATCTTTCGGTAGCACTTGCTCCTGTTCCTATAATAAAATCATTATTATAAACCCTTATTGTGTTTTCAGTATATTCCGAATAGTATGTGCCATTAAATGATAATCTTAAATTTTTACCACTTACTCCATCTTGCACACCTTGAACGTGTAATATGCTGCTAGGACTACTTCCTCCAATAGCTACATTGCCTGTTGATGCTATGGTAAGTCTTGTAGTACCATTTGTTTCAAAAGCTAAACTACCATTATCTTGATTTGATAAAGTTGCGTTTGCACCAAAAACATAAAGGTCTAAACCTGTTGTACTTCCTGAACCTTTTATTGATAATTTACTTAAAGATGCTGAATTGTTTATTAAAACATTATCACTAAACCTTCCTGTACCATTAACATCTAGCTTGTAGCCTGCATCAGTAGTAGTTCCTATTAGTACATTGCCTCCACTTGTAATACGCATTCTTTCGGCTAATGGGTTTGTAGTACCACTTGTTTGCGTTAAAAATCTAATACCTGCTGAATAGTTATTTTCTCCTACTACTCTAATTTGTGCTTGTGGATCATTTGCGCCTTGCCCTCCTGTACTAAAATTTAATGCTGCATAATAAGTACCTTCAAAACTATTTGTTTTAATTGATACTATTGTATTTGCAGCACCGCCATAAACTGCTAGTTTTCCAAAAGAAGATGGGGAAGTTTCTCCAATTCCTAAATTACCACTAGCATCTAATCTCATTTTTTCACTCCAACTACCATTATAAGTTTGAAATGCAATATTTCCATTTGCTCTCCTTGAACCAATAACACCTGTTGCCTCATTTGTCATTGCACCAAACCATAAACCCGATTTACTTCCTGAAGTTGTTTCCCAAATATTTATTTGTGCAACTGTATTTGCGGCGCCTTGTCCTGTTCCATCACTTCCCGCAACAACTAAATTGCCATCATCATTAGTACCTGTTGTTACATTTAAAGATACACTTCTAGTATCATTTTGATATAATAAACTATTCCCTATTGTACTTGCACCTGTAAATTTAGGTAGGTAGTTGGTAGTACCTGTTCCTGTTACAGGATTTGTTAAAGCACTTTGTTTATTATTAAATGTAGTCCAATCCGCACTTGATAATGCACCTCTATTTGAAGCACTTGCAGTTGGTACATTTAAAGTAATTACAGGAGTTGTTGTACTTGTTGCAACTGTTGAACTTAAATCAGTTCCTGTTGTTCCTATTGTTAAAGCAGCTACGCTTGTAACTGTTCCTACACCACTACCACCTACTAATGCTATTGTACCTGTTGCACTTGGTAGAGTATAAGTGTAAGTTCCGTTTCCTATTGTAGAACCAAAATCTACTTTCCCAAGTGTATTAATTATTATTGCGTTAGTTCCATTATCAGATTTTAATAATATTGAAGAACCTCCTCCTGCTGATATTTGAAAATATGTAGGAGTACCAACAATACCACCATAATTAGTTCCGCCAATTGTTGAAAAAAAGCCAATACCACTAGAAAGAATTGAACTACTAAATGTTTTAATTCCGCTAATTGTTTGAGCAGTTGATAATGTTACAAAATCAGCTAAATCGCTTGTTAATGCTAAAGTTCCTGTTGCATTAGGAAATGTAAAAGTATATCCTGTTGCAGATGGCAATGTAAAAGTGTTACTGATACCGCCACCACTTGTGAACTTAACTCCATTGGTTAATCCACCTAAATTCATATATCCTGCTAAAGAGTTACTTGAAGCATTTTGTAAGAATATGCCTCCGTTATTTTTAGTAGCATCCGTAAAAGTCTTTGTACCTGCTATTGTTTGAGTTCCTGTCGTAATCAACCCCCTTGCAGTTGCACTCGCATCAGGAATGTTAAAAGTATGCGTAGCAGTTGTACTTGAAATATTGAAATCCGTTCCACTCGTTCCTGTTTGAAAGTATTGCACTTGAGCAGTCAAACCATTCAATGCAGTAATACCTGTACTGAAAGTCGTTATAACTTGGCACAAATGAGAATCTTGAGTATGTATAGTTGTAGTCTTACCACCGCTATTTGTAGCGTATAACTTAATAGCCAACCTATCCGTTAAAGCCAAAGTTGTAGCAGGAACAGTCATTCCAAAAGTGTAAAGATTCAAGTTAGTTCCATCATATAAAATCTCATTCGTACTTGTAGAAATCAAAGTAAAAGTAGTTCCATCGTACTTATAAAGTTCAGCATACATCTGCGGTGTACCTCCGTTAGCACTCATTGAAACATATATCTCATAGTTCCAATTTCCTGCTGGTATGTTTAATTGTGCAGGGTCGTTAGCATCCGTTAAGAAAGCTACTATAAAACCATCTCCTGTTTTAGGGAAATCAACCCCTGTTCCTGTGTCAGCAGTTTTACTCATTTCGTAATAAGTAGTACCACCAATAGTGCCTTGACTTGTTCCTCCGTTAAGATAATACGAAACCGAAGAACCGCCACCGCCACTTGAAGGGAAATCTGCTAAAGTACCATCTCCCCTGATATATTGTGAAGCAACACCTGCTCCTGTTACTGCAATCGTTCCATTAGCCGTTAAAGGGCTATTTGCGACACTAAATGCACTAGGCATAGATAAACCTATGGAAGTAATTAAAGTAGGGAAGGTTGTCAAGTTTCCTGCTCCGTTTACATATTGAAGATTTGTACCGTTAAAACCTATGTTAATCGTTCCGCTGGTAGTAATTGGTGAGCCTGTGATATTTAAACTATCTCCGCTTTCAGTAACTGCAACACTTGTTACGCTTCCCGTTGCTCCTGAACCCCTTTGCCAAATACTTCCTGAATATATAGCTTGGTCTCCGTTAAAAAATGTAATTGGACCAGCCCCAAAATTAAATGCAGTTCCACCAACCGCTGCACCTTCAACTAAATATACATCCCCCTGATTTCCTGTACCATTAGCTAATGTCGGTGTATTTGTAGAAACATTCCAAGTGCCCTTATACTCCATTATGCTATTAGGTAATTGACTTACCAATATCTTACCATTGACATCAAGTTGCGGAATACCATTTGATGCGTTGATAGGCAAAGAATTTACCACCCCACTTGTTCCTGTTAAAACTCCATCTAAATTCCTAACCTTCGCACCTGCTGAAACTACAATTTGATTTGCCATCTTATATTAATTTATAACTAAATTATTGAAATAATGCCCTAATAAATTCCCCACTTTCTAATACCCTTCCAAATGTTAATACCCCTGTTGTACTATTCCACTTCACTTGCTCATCAACTGCCGTTCCTGATAATAATATTTCTTGAACATCAATACCACCACGAGAAACATAAAGACAAGCCTTGCCTATCATATCCGTATATGTAATCGTAGTTTCGCCACCAGCTGCAACAGTTCCTTTTGTGTAAACCGCACCACCAGCAACAATAACTGTTCCACTTGGATTGATTGTCGTTCCTGTTGTTCCGTATGCTCCTGTACCTTGTAAACTAACTGAATAAGTAGCTATGTCTTTATATGGTGCGTTTATTTGTAAACTTGTTAGATTACAATTACCACTAATCACTACTAATCCATCAACTCCGTTATCAATAACAAACTTTACTAAAATTGTAGTTCTATCTTGTTGTTGTTGAAGTAAAAATAAATAGCCATAACCATCCAAAGTTATAAGACCATCACAAGTTACACTCCAAGTTGCTATATCGTTTTTGTATTCTCTATACCACGCACTCGTTTGGCTTGTAACCTCTTTTTGGTCAACATTTACACTAAATGTGCAATTTGTAGAACACGAAAACGGAATATCCCTACCTGTTGGGTAAGTCTCCGAAGCTGGTTCGTGATAATACAACATTATATTATTTCCTTGAACATTGTTTGCCATAAGTACAAATTTAAGTATATATTCCTATTATCACCCCATCAATCCTTATTTGGTAAACTTTTGTATTAGGGAATGTAGTTACAACCTTATACCACAAGTATTCTCCATCAAAAGGAAGTGAACCATCCTCATCTTCATAGAAAACATCTCCATAATCAGGGTCAGTTAATCCATTTAAAGTAAATAATTCAATAGTTGTTAAATTAGCTGCATAAGCCTCTGCACTTGATAAATATCCATCTGACCTTAAATGCGATACGGCAGGTGTAAATGGCGGTGTGCTTGTTGAGTTAATTATTTCATAAATATTTGCCTCAACATTATCACTATTTATATCTAATAATGTTCCTTGAATAGTATCATTAAATAAATCAATTGTTGTATTACCAACCATATACTGCTTATTAGCAACACTTATTTGTGCTGGGTCAGTATCATTTGCCTTTATTCTCATTGAGCCGTTAAATCTACCTTCTTCGGTATTCATACCCATAAATGTAGAATCAATATTTATTACATTCTTATTGAGATTATTTGAATATTGTCTAATTACTAATTGGCTTAATGAACGATACTTATCCGATACATATTCGTAACGATACCAATTCTTTAAATTTAATCCATCAACATCAGCTAAAAAACCTTTATAAGAGTAATAACCATTGTATGTATCATTAAATCCTATTTGTAGGTTAGCATCAAATACATATTCATCAGTATCATTCAAAGAACCAACACATTGATAAGATTCAAATGCAGGTTGAATGGTAAATAAAAAGTTACTTACTGTGTTTGCAATTACTGTTGATTTCCAATAAGGAGAAGCAGCTTTTGCTAATATATATTCAAAATAAATAGTTCCTGAAGCTGGTGCAGGTGGCAATGTTAAATTTAATTCAGTCATTGTTGTATCTGCATCAAATGGTTCGTAGTAATAACTTGAACCGCCAAATTCCCATTTTTGATTATTATCTAAACTGTAAAATCCTGTTGGAGTTTGTAAATGCACTTTTAATATAAAAAAAGCATCAGGAGTAGTTGCACCAACTGCTACAACATTAGATATAAATGAAATATGTACAACTTCATTATAAGCTATATTAGGGAAATAATCAGGTCTTATTGAAGCATCATAAGGTGATACAACATTTGTAATATCTATGTAATAATCATTTGATAATTTACTTGGATATGGTGCTACAAATATTAAACTACCATTTACATTTTCAGTCCAAGCGTAAGCGTGATTGCTTAATATTATTTGTTTTAAATTCCAATTTGTAAGATAATTTGAAGGATATTCAATGTTTTTATCAAATTGTACTTTATTATAACCTTTTCTTAATAATTTCATTTGGCTATTATCCACAAAGAATAATCCTGATGTATTATCAATAAAACCATCTATTAATCCATTATAACTTCTTTGTCCTGAATTAACTACCAAACCACCATTATCATATTCAGTAAACCAATATGATTCTTGTGCAAATTGAGAAACTGAAACTATAAACCATTTACCTTCCGATTGAAATAATCTCGCACCAAATCCTTGTACTATTTTAGTAAGTACTGACAAACAATTCTCAACAATTGCATCATTATTTATAAATGTAGCATAATTTAAAAATGATTGTTTTAATGGGTCTGCCCAACTAACATCAGCTCTTGTATACATTCCATCTGCGTAATAACTTATTCCTGTAATAACATTTAAGTTATCAGGAAATGCTATTGCGTTTAATGAATTTAATATGTAAAACATACAATCATTAAAATTACTTAAAACATAATCAACAGGTAATGGAAAATTTATCTTTTCCAATATACCTAAACCATCTATTGCATTAAATGAAAGTTCTTTTCTACCTGTGGTAAATGCAAACTGAACACTATCACTTAATGCCCATCCTGTCCACTCTAAAGTCTCATCATAGTAAAGTTTACATAAATACTTTCTATCGTTTAATGTAGTAAGGTTTGGCATATTTTCAATGTCATCCGTTACATCAATGCCTATATTTAATTGAGTTGTGTAAATTGGCTCAAAAATATCATCACTTCTAGGGATGTATTGCAACTGAATTGTAGTTGCAGGATATTCAATTAAATCTCCTGAATAACCATCTTCTAACATATACAATGTTGAAATGCTACCACTTTTAGTAGCCATTGTAATTTTATATTTACTATTGTATGCCATTATACTCCTCTCCTTAAGTTAAGTGAATAATTAGACCTTTGTAATGCTAAAACTAAATCATTTCCTTTTAATACAAATGAACCTCCACCTGCCATTGCACCGCCACTCATAGCACCTGCGTTAAATGTAGTATTTAAAAATCCACTCAATTTACTTAATGGAATAATAGCTTCAGGACCAGCTTCACCAACCATTCCTATATGTGCTTTATTTACAATACCACCATCTGCATATTTAGGTATCATTAATATTCTACCAGCACTACCAGCAACACCTGACGCAGCAACTCCAGCACCTGTGGCAGCAACACTTGCACCTCCTGTTAAGGCAGCCATAATTGCTTGGAATATCAATGTTTGAATTACCATTGCAACTAATTGTTCAGTAATTTTAGCTAACATATCTAAAAATGCCTTACCAAAACTTTCTCCGTGTTGCATTGCATCATATACACCTTGTAACGCATTTACTACACCATTTGATAAAGTTTTAGCAAATGATTCATATGCTTGTTGTTGTTCTTCTAATACTTTTTTATTTTCTTCACCACTTTTTCTAGCTAAATCAATTTTAAATTTATAGAATTTAGAAAGCCAATTCATATGTTCTTGATGGCTTTTCTCCATATCTTTTATAGTAGTATCCTCTTTAACAGGCTCTAAATCTCCACCAGCTAAATTTGACCTTCTTTTAATTGCCGATTCTACATCAAATATTTTTTCAACTTTTTGTTTACCTCCTTTACCATCTGGAGTTTCAAATCCTGCCAAAGCATATTGCAAATCTCTACCAGCTTTTAATGCTTCAGGTAATTTAGATTTTGCATTTTCAATTAATTTATCATAGTTATCATTAATTCTTTTCCTTACTGCATCTAAATCATAAATAGGAACACCTCCAGCACCAAATTCTTGTTTAATATTTGCTAATGCATTTGCTCTTTCACCTTCTAATTTATTTACTTCAGTATAAATAGCTTTAAGGGTATTTGCATTATTTTTTTCTTTATTTTGATATTCTTCTTGTTTTGCAGCACGATTTATAGCAAAATTTATATATTCAGTACTTGTATTAATTGTTAATGCTTGAATTTCCTTACTATCTTTATAAATATCTTTTAAATATTTTAAAGCAGTTCTTCTATCTTCTAATTCAACTTTATCTGAACCAATAATTGAAGAATAACCCATAGCAATTGTTCTATTTGCTTGAGCACCACCAACTATTGAATAAACATCTTCTTTTAATTTTTTAAGTTCTTCTCTAAATTCTTTTAATTTTTCAGTAGGAGTCTGAAACATATCACTAATCTGCTTACTAAAAGTAACCGCTAGTGAACTAATTAATCCAATTGCCACACCAACCCCAGCAGGACCAGCTAATCCTCCAACCATAGCTTGTAATGCTTTTGTTGTACCACCTTCAGTTTTAGCTAATCGTTGAAACGATTCAACCATAGGGTTAAGGTTATTCGCAATACCTTGTATACCATATGGAGCATCTTGAGCAATCCTAGAAAAGTTAACAAGTGCTTGCGAAGCATCTCCAACAGGTTTTCCTGTTTGACCAATTCTATTATTTAAATGTTCAATTTTATTTTCAAGAAATGTAATATTAGTATTTAAAGCAGTAATTGCACCAATATCCGTTGACTTTTTCAATGTATTTTGAAATTGTCTTAATTGATTTTGTGCTTTAATTAATTCGGTTTCTAAAGTAGATACATCAGCATCAATACTTATCCAAAATTTATCAAAAGATTCTGCCATAATATTTTAATTTACTCCGTACAACTTAAGTGTCCTTGCCAATTGGTCGCTTGTTAGCATTACCTTTTCTTCTTCAATTTCAACATCATCAATTGCTGGTATGTGCCAAAAAGACTTTAAACTTTTTGGTGATTTTTCAGTAGTGCTACTTAAATATACAATATAGGCAAGGTTTCTAGTCCTTGCCCATTCGTTTAACTCTTGCTTTTCTTTACCCATTACGATAATAGAAAAGTCTTTCCAAGTCATATCCCAAAACTCATTGGGTCTTATATTGCATTCAGCAGCTTTCACTAAAATATCATCCCATCCTAACTTTACTAGGCTTTTTTTTTTCTTCTTTAGGAGTACCTTGAACTGTTATTACAGTTGTTGAAATAATGTATTTAACATATTCAATAATACTTCCTTTTTCATTAAAAATACCCCCAGCTTCATCAATCCAATCACAAATGTCATTTTCATTATAGTCAATACTAACTTTATTAGCTATACAAGCAGATTTGTACCCTATATATATTAATAATATAATTAAGTCTAAATCGTATTGTGGATTACCTAATAATTCAAAGTATCTACTAATAGGCAAATTTTCTTTTTCGCCTTTTTCATTTGTAGTTCCTTTTGCAATACAAAATTCTCGCATCGCCCAAGTACCCCATTTTAATTGAATTGTTTTGTTGTTTAGTTTTAATTCAAACATAGTTTAGTTGTTGTTTTTTATACTTGTTCAGTTTGTGCAATTGGTGGCACACATACTACGAAAGTTGCAGTGAATTTCACATCATCTTTATCAGCAGCAGTTACATCGAAGTTGCTAATAAATACAGTGCTTGTTGAAAGACCACCATAGTACACATCACCAGCAGCAGGACTTGCTTTACCCATTTTAATAGTAAATTGAGTTCTTGCAGCGTGAGCAGCATACAATTGTTGGTAAGAATCCTTACTTGGAGTTCCTGTTTCATCAATTGCAAAACCTTCCGCTTTGAATGATTGTGTAAATGCTGGACCTGCTTGAAATTGGTCTCCACATTTTGAAGTTGCATCAATAGTGTTTACAGTTGATGTCAATGAGTTTGTTGTTAAACAAGCCACAGGTATAAAAGTTGTACCTCCAGCTAAATCTGCTAAAAGGATATAGTCCCTTGCTGATACTTTAGTTTCTGCCATTTTATTTTAATTTTGAGTTATTATTAAATTATAAGTTATTATTGTTCTAAATATGTTGTCCAAAGGGTTTAAACCATCTAAATTTCTAATTGAAGCAACTACCAAACTTGAAGCAGTAAACCCATTTGATAAGGTTATTGCGGTTTCGGAATTGATTGCAGCTAGTATTAAATCGCTTATCGTTTCGGCTCTTTTATATCCAAAGTTACTATTTTTTATGACAATGTCCACATCAATTGAAACCGAATTGGTATAACTGATTTTACCTTGTTCTTGACTTGATGTTCTCCCAGTCATAATGATATATTCATTAGGTGCAGAATCAGGAGCAATACCATCATAAACAGGCAATCCACTTGAACTTGTCAAATGAGTATAAAACCATTTTTTTATCTCTATATTAGGATTTAGCATTTAACAATTTTTTTAATCTATTAAATAATTTGGGTTTTTCATCTTCATATGCTGGTATTAAAAATGGTTGTGGTCTTATTCCGTTTTTTAATATTTTAATAGCTAAAAATCTAGCTAATTTTTCATCTTGTGATTGCTTTGAACTTTTACTACCCAATCTTCTACTTGTTTTTACACTATATGTTCCAGCTAAACCCTTCCTTTTTACCCATAATGTTAAAGCCTTAATAAAATCCTCTAAAGAACCACCACTTTTTCCTTTAAATTGTCCTGCAAATTCTTCATAACCTGATGGTATTTTAACTTTACCACCTGTACCAAATTCAACATAAGCACCATATGAAGCATCTACTGTTACCTTTCCTGTCATCCCATTAAGAGTAGATTCTCCGTGAATGCTTTGCCTTAATGTTCCAATATTAACAGGTGCATTTCTTTTAGCATCTTTTTCTATTTTCATAGTTGATGCACTTATTTCTTCTGCAACACCTTTTGTCAAGTCATCTTGAATGGTTTTTAACCTTTTAGTTAAATTTTCCATTCCGCTTAAATTCAAAGCAAAACCTGCCATTATGAGTACATTATTATTTCAAAAAATCTATGTGCATTATCTACATCCTTAATTGAGTGAATGGTGTACATATCCCCTTCA
>JAUKPQ010017586.1:0-11954 GCA_032273045.1 Chloridella minuta
GCTCGAGATCAGGATGTTGACTAGTCGAATCGTGCCATTTGGTAGGACAGTACATACAATCGTAGTTACATCTAGCACCTAGCATCCATGATATTGATATGCTAGGGTTAGCAGGTTCTACTTTGATAATATTGTTAAGCAACATCTATATCAGTATTATAACTTGTAAAGCCATTTTCTTTGACCACTTTGAGGATATTCTCTACTCGTCCGGCTAACTCATCACGGTGACTCACAAGCCAAATAGATTTGTTACGTTCTCGGCTCATATTCTTTAATAAGCCTAGTGAATTTTCTACACCTTGTGTATCTAAACCGTTATCGATCAATTCGTCGATAAACAATAAGTTAATAGGATGGTATAAACTTTCCCACACATCACGGAACGCCCAACTCATACTCAAGATTAATCTGTTACGTTCGCCACGACTCAAATTGTCGAAGTCTAACTCACGCCCCAGCTCCTCAATTGAAACTGTTAAGTCATTTTGAAATTTAACTGTGTGTGGCAAGCCAATACGATCCAGGTAGTGTGTTAAGCGTTGATTCAAATAGCTCAAGTTCTGTTCAATGATCTTCTTGCGAACAAACGAGTCTTTACTAGTTAATAATTTAAGCAAGAAGTCTTGATGCTCTTGCAAGCGAGTAAGTTCATTAAGCGTATCGTAACTAATAACCTGTAGGGCTTGACCTTGCATGTCTGCAATCTGTTCATTATATGGATCAGTCTCGTTTGCACGAGCATCTAAGTTAGTACGCAATGTAGCTAGACTGTTACGATGATTCAATGCATCTTCCAAGGTGTCGTAAAACACAGTTGGAGCGGAACCTAATTCACCTAGCTTTAACAATGTATCTTGGTGTTCTGTGCGTTGTGTATCGTTTGCTAACATCTGCAATGCAGTTTCCCTAAGCAACTCTTCCTTGGCTTGCTTTAGCTCGTCCTGTTTAGAATCATGTAGGTCTTGGCCGCATGAATGACACTTATGGGCATCCAACGCTGCAATCTCTGTTTTGAGTTTGTCTAGTAATCTTTGCTGCTTAACATCATCTGCATCAATTTGCCGAATGTATTTTGATGCTTCGTCGATTGCTTTTTTCTTTGTATGAAACGCTTCTAGGTCTCTATGCGATTGAACTTCGGCATCAATGTTAATGTGTTCAAGATCAACAATGGCTTGAGCAAATGATTCCACATCCTCGTCACGTTTCTTAGTCCATAGCGTTTGTCGTTTACGCAAACTATCAATTTGAGCTTCTATACGTGTGTTAGCATCTTGTGTGGCACGGATACGGAACTCCTCTTGCGAAATTCCGTCCTTGGTAGCTTTATTAAGTTCTTTAATCTTCTCTGCACGTTCTGAAAGCAATGTAATGCCCAACAACTGTTCAATGATCACACGTTGTTCATTTGCTTTTAAACTCAGGAATGGTTCTGTGTAAGTGTTAAGAGCTAAAATATGCTTGAACATATCATGACTCATACCAAACACACGCTCTATGGCGTCTTGTGTCTCTCTCGAATCCCCTTGTGCTTCGTCTGTTGCTGTTTTCTCTTCGTTGTTAACGTAGAACTTTAGCACGTTAGGTTTGCGTCCACGCTCAATTTTGTATTCAACACCACCAACAATAAAGTCCAAGCTAACCAACATACCCTTGCCGTTGGTTTTATTCACTAGGTTATCTTTACGGATGTTACTTAGAGCTTGCCCATACAATGCATAACTTAATGCATTGATAATTGTAGTCTTGCCTGTACCGTTACGTGATCCATCTCCGCCTAAATCCAAGTTCTCACCTAACACTAATGTTAAATCATTGCGGTCAAAGTCAATGCCTTGTGTGGCGTTGCCCACACTCATAAAGTTCTTAACAGTTAAATTTTTAATGTGGATCATAAGGTCTGGTAAATCTTCAGCAACAACTTGTTATCGTAAAAATTAGATTCGATATTGGTAATTTGGTCTGTAACAATTTGATCTACTGATTCAAACTTTACTTCCCCTGGTGCCATGTCTTCATCTACACCTACTGCTTTGTTTGGAATAAGGGCCATCTCTCGTAGATTGTATGTTGATACAAAATTGTCTTTGATGAAGCCCGCTTCTTCGTAACTTATTTCAATATCTAGGTTAACCCGTACATGCATTTTGGGCTTAAGAAGCGTCGCACCGTTATCGATAAGATTAGCCAAACCGTATACGCGGTACGTCGGTTGAGCAGGCCATTGATGAAATTCAGGCGGTCTTCCCCACTCCAGTATAGTGAGGCCTCGTTCGTCGTCACCAGCATCTGCATAATTGTGAGGGAACGCATTACCGATGTAGGTAATATTTTTCTTAGTCTGCCTCTTGTGAAAGTGTCCAGTGAATACATGCCCAAATCCTCCAAGGTCCTCTCTGCGTACTTCGCCATGGTCCGGCATCTCTACCATTGCATTCATTAAGTAACCAGGCAGTTCAAAGTGCCCAAACAAATAATCGCCTTTTAGTTTAGGTAGCTTCTTATAGTCATCACCCACAAGCCAAGGAGCGATAACCACATTGCCAGTAGAGAGCCAATCATTACATATCTCGATGTTGGGCAAGTGTTTTGCCCACTCCACAGATTGTATGTCCCGCTTGTCGCGATAATACAAATCATGGTTGCCAGGAATAAAATAAACACGCTCGAAATTATCATTTAAATGCTCTAGTGCCCGCAGGCTGTAGTTTAGTGTAACTATGTTTAGGTTAGCACGGTTATTGTGCCAGTCGCCCAAGAACAAACAGGTTTCGCAACCTTCTTCTCGGGCTTTGGCAGTTGCCCACTTGACAAAAGCCAAACAGTCTTCGTTGTGTAAAGTACTGTTTGACTTTAAGCCAAAGTGGATGTCGGTAAAGATAGCAGCTTTTTTGAATAGGTTACTCATCTAGCTAGTATACTACTCATCCAGGCTAGATACAACCGGTCCGGACATAGCAGCCATACTTGCTGAGCCAGAATTCTGTCTTGTCCACGAAGGATTGAGCCCGTTCATTTCAAGGATGTCATCTCGAATGTTTTGGTTCTTTTTCTCGATATTAAGAATCCGTGTAAAACTATTAGTGATCGCAGCGGTATAGTAAGCGAACGGGTTCTGACTTTTGGATTCGTCAAACTGTAAACCAATCTGACTAAGTTGCAAAAGAGCTTGTCCACGCATTTCCTCGTTGTAAGTATATCCACGCCAGTTAGAGCGTGTGGCATAACGCTCGCACAGTTTCATAAACATCATTGCGAGCTTTTTAGTCATGTTGCCATGATCACGAGAGAACTCGCCTGTTGCTAAATCGCCTTTCCAATGTGATCGTCCAACCAGGAATGTATTTTTTTCTTCGTCTAGTCGATAGTGCTCAAATGGGGGAAAATTTAAACGCACATAGTTTAAATCTAGTACAGGTTCTTCGATTAAATCCGCTAATGGATCCTCTTGCACATCCTCTAGCTCAAAGATATCTTCTAGCTTTTGACGTTTTTTAGCTTCGGCTTTGGTAATCTTCTTGGGTGCCTTGGGTATGTGATCCCAGCACGTAATACGGAAAACTAAATCTGTATTTGGGATTTTCTTTTGATCAATAATCTCGCCTGTTTCGCGTTTGATTCGATCTGCTCGATTCTTACGTGCTTCTACTACAGTGCGTTGATTGATTTTGTCTACGCTCGGCAATATAAGATCGTATTGATGATCAAGTGCTCTGTCCCTGTACCAGCAGTAAGTGTTCTTGCTGTGGTGTATCTCTTTCAAGATGTCTCTGTTGTTTAAGTAATTGACACGTGGTGCCGTTTTTGGTAATAAACTCATGGTTGAGCGATTCTCCTAATCTATACTTATTGTAGCATTTTTACAACAGTTGTCAACCTTTTTATAAAACTAGCCGTTAATTTTTATGGTAAATATTATATAGGAACAACCCAATGGCAACATATAGCTATGAAATAATAACAAGAACTCCGATCCCAGCTGACCCCAGCGACGACCAACGATACGCTGCCAAAGCCGCAAATGACACTGCTGCCAACGCATTGGCACAGTCTACCTTTGGGTCAAGTTATACTGATTCTATTAGCGTTAGTTTTGTCAGGGACGGATTCTACGAAACAAGTACTACTATTACTAGCCCAGTGCAAGCACCTGCTGCCAGTTTGCCCCCAGGAATTAGTTCTATTGCTACTGATCCCAATCCTTTAACAACCACCCCAGAACCTAATAACTCAGAGTTATCTCCAGTCCAACCTGCACCCGAGATAGTAAGATCAACGGTAGCACCGGGAGTGGACTTAACTACTACTGGGCCTGCAACAGGAGCCGACCTTGATATAGCATATGATGCAGGACCTGTTGGAGAAGAAGATCCTTTTGAAGCAGCAAGACTTGCTGCCGAAGAAGCAGCAAATGCAGAAGGTCCTACTGAGGCCAATCTTAATGTTGATCCTCTTAGTGACGAAGCAATACTTGCACTAGAACAACAACAAGCAGATAATCGAGCAACGTTACGTGCCGAAGAAGCTCCAAACCCATACCCTAACGGAACTCCTTACGATGATGATGGCAACTTAAATCCTGGCTGGACATTAGACGAAGAAAATAATCCTGTATATGTCGGCGGCGGCTTTGTTGAACCAGCAACACAAGCAAGTGCGGCAGCTAGTCGAGAAGCAGCAGCAAAGAATAGAGCACAGAGTCAACAAACATTAATGAGTCGGGTAGCTACGCCATCAGCTGCTGACTGGCGTGTAAGACTTAGTTTAGCGAAAGGTTCTACATATCTTTATAATGCTGGCGATGCAAGCGGTATCTTAGCACCACTAGCTGATACGCAGGGAGTGGTGTTTCCTTATACTCCAAGTATTGAAACAAACTACACTGCCAAATACGATCCTTATGATCTAGTACATTCTAACTATCGCGGATATTTTTATAGAAATAGTTCAGTAGGCGAAATACAAGTAAAAGGAACATTTACTGCACAAGATACAAAAGAAGCAAACTATCTGTTAGCAGTAATACACTTCTTCCGCAGCGTAACAAAAATGTTCTACGGACAGGACCAGCAATCGGGTACTCCGCCTCCGTTAGTTTATCTTTCTGGATTTGGTCAGTATCAGTTTAATAACCATTCCTGTGTAGTATCTAGTTTCAACTATAGCTTGCCTACTGACGTAGATTATATCCGTGCCGGTGCAGTTAACAACATGGGTGTTAACTTACAAAACCGTCGCCCACTTAGTTCTGGACCAGCACTTAGCGGATCACTAGCAACAGTTGACAGATTGTTTAACAACTTCTTATCAAATGCTATATTTGGCAAAAGCGGCTCTACACAGTCAAACGTAAGTAAGAATGTCAACAACACGTCTCCTACAAATTCTACATACGTTCCAACAAAAATGGATATCTCAATAACTCTATTGCCAATTCAAACACGAAGTCAAGTGAGTAAAGAATTCAGTCTCAAAGGATTCGCTAACGGAGATCTACTGAAAAAAGGATTCTGGTAATGGCTGCAACATATACTTCGACAAGCCCGTATTATCTAACTGGCTATAACCAGTTTTATCTAGATGTGATGGTCAATCGGCCTATTCCGAAAGACTCTGACGATAAATTATGGCAAGTGACACAAACGTATCAATACCGTCCAGACTTGCTGGCTTTTGACTTGTATGGTGATCCTGGGCTATGGTGGGTATTCTATCAACGTAACCCTAATACGTTACAAGCACCGCCACTGGACTTTTCTGTCGGAACAAGAATTTACATTCCTAAAATTGCCACATTGCGTTCAACACTAGGATTTTAATACATGGCAACACAACCAGAAGTTCCTAGCACAGGCGATAATGGCGGTTATGATTTTGGCACAGATGCTGAACTTAGACCACTAATTGAATCTCAAGCAACCCCACCACCTTATGATCAGAAGCTAGTTGACGCTTTTGAAGAAGAGTCGCGAGCCGCAGCTAATGCAGCCTACGAAGAAGGTGTAGGCATGACTGACGATCAAGTCAATGAGATGTTCGGAGTTCCACTAGGATCCACTCCTAGTGAGCCACAAACAGTTACAGCTACATACAGCTCAGATGATCTTTTTAACAAACAAATTACTCCTCAGCCAAATGCATTAGATAAGTTTGGTAGTTATACATACCATGCTAGTTTATATTTGATGTCTACAGAACAGTTTACACAGTTAATGGTAAGCCACAAAAAAACGGTTAATGGATATCTACTGTTGATGCAAAGCGGCGGAGCACCGTCTAACACTGGAGGATTCCAAAACGGACTAGCACCAAAATTTAGCGACAGTTTTGGTGTACCAGGAGCAAATCAAGTCAGCTCAGGGAGAAGCCCTGCTTTCCCTGATGATTTTTACTTTGATTCGATTACTATTGAGAATCGTTTGATTGGCGGCGAAACTAGGGCCGCACATTCTGCTACATCGATTAAGTTTACTGTAGTCGAACCTAACGGCATTACATTCATTGATAGGTTATATCAAGCTGTACAAGACTACATGTCAAAAGATGGAAAAACTCCAATTAACTACAACGCTGTTACATATCTAATGGTCATACGGTTTTATGGGTACGATGAGGCAGGTAATTTAAAGCCCGGAATAACCGGAACTGATGGCAATTCTATAGTAGAAAAATTTATACCATTTAGAATAACAGAGTTAAATTGGTCAATACAAAACAAATTAGTTCAATATAATATTACCGGGGCTCCTACATCATTGGCGATTGGTAACGGGACACGTCGCGGCACGATCCCTTACGACATACAATTGAGTGCTAGTTCTGTATCCGAGCTGTTGGGAGGTGGCGGCGGAAATTCCAATGCCGAAGCATCGAATGCAAATCCAGGCAGTGCAACCACAGCAGTAAAAACAGAAACAGCTATTAATCCGGAAACTGGCGAGACTTATCAAAAAATGCTCCCGCCCGAAAATGCTTCTGCTGCTCCGAGCAATAAGAAAGTTCTTAAACAAGGACTAATGGGAGCGATGAACGAGTTCCAACAAAAATTAGTCGAGCAAGGGATATACGAAGTTGCAGATGAATACGACATAGTTTTTGTTAAAGGTGCTGAAAAAATTGCCAGTGCTAAAATTGTACCCCCGGGCACCAAAGTAGAATCCAAGCAAACGCCAATGGCTTCAGTGGCAACACAGAGCCCTGAGTCTTTGGAAATGTCTAAAGTCAGTAAAGATATTAGTGTTAGAAATTGGAGTGTTACTGCTGGTATGCAGATAGTACAAGCCATTGAACTAGCTATTAGAAATAGTACCTACATACTTAATCAGCAATTAGTCCAAGACGACCCGACAACAGATGCTGTAATTAATAATCCAAGTGCTGACGGCAAACCTGTGACTTGGTATCAAATATCTTTTAAGGCGGTGCCAAAAAAACCATACGATAATTTGCGTAACGATTACGCATACAAGATAACATTTGAAATTAGCCCTTTTAGAATTGAAAATTACAATAGCAAATATTTCCCAGTTAACAAATTTAGAGGCCTCCACAAATCATATCAGTATTGGTTCACTGGTAAAAATTCAGCTGTATTAGATTATCAAGAGAACATGAACAATCTTTATAACATTACAGTAAGTGGAACAGATGGAAAGAATAGCCAGGCAGCAGTTCAGAGAAGAGCGTTAACCAGTAGCATGCGAGAAATACCGTTTTATAATTTCCAAGCGGCTAGCTCAGAAACACGTCAAGGATCCGAAGGTAAAGCGTTTGAAGGAGCTGCAAACTTAGCAGAAGTATTGTATGATCCACAAGGGCTAGCAAATGCTAAATTGAAAATCGTAGGAGACCCTGCATGGCTACAACAAGGAAGTATGGCGGGCGGAGTAAGTGCAGCTGAGTTTGATTACAGTGCATTTTTGCCTGACGGAACTATTAACTTTGATGCGTCTGAAGTGTTATTCGAGATCGCATGGCAGCGTCCACAAGATTATAATTTACAAACAGGACTAGCAGATCCGTATTCTAACAACCCATCGTCGCCAAGGCAACCGTTACAGAGTCGTGTGTATACCGCCACCAAAGTTGTAAGTGAATTTTCACACGGGAAGTTTGAACAAACTCTCGAAGGCCGTCTATATTTCTTTGTTAAACCAGATGCTTCTAACAAAGCAGTTAACACATCTCCGCCAGCACAAACACCCACAGCAATTGGAGATCGGCCTAATGGTACTCCGGGACAACGCCCAACAATGCAAAATGATCCAAGACTTGGGACTTCAGCAACAGGCCAAGGCCAGGCCGCAGCAAAAGCAGGTAGTCGTGGACAATCGGGAACAAAACCTGTACCAGCAAGTACCCCAGGATCAGCAGTTGCTGGAAATAACACTAACTCAACAGCAGAGACAACCCCGACTGCAAACGATCAAATACAACCGTCTCTACCACCCGATGCTCCTACTAGTGGATCAGGGCAACCTTTATCGTGGTACGATGATATACCGCCTCCGCAAACACTTGCTCGACTAACCGAAGCAGGAATCGAAGAAGCACCTATCGGACCACAAGACATATCAAGAGAAGCATAAGGATAAACAATGGGAACAGAAATTCAGCGTAGCAGAGGAAGACCAAAAAATTATAAAATGGATCGCGGCGGCGTTCCTGCAGAGTTTGGTCCATTTTATGGCACTGTGAAAAACACAACTGACCCAGACAGAGCTGGGCGGATTCAAGTATACATCGAAGCATTTGCAAACGGGGACGAGAACGACGATTCAAAATGGGTTACTGTTAGTTATATGCCTCCATTTTTTGGATCAACCCCAGCTAACCCACCGTCAGAAGGGCTAGGGACATTTGTTGACGGAAACCCAAACACATATGGTATGTGGTTCACTCCTCCTGATGTAGGAATTACAGTTCTGTGTGTGTTTGCTAATGGAGATCGTAGCCAAGGATATTACATAGGCGTAAGCCCCGATCAAAGTACTGGACACATGGTACCTGCAATTGGGGCATCAACAGCATACGTTCCAGAGAACGAAAACCAAGCCACATACTTTGGTGATGCAATTCGTTTGCCTGTAGTTGAGATCAATACAAACAACACAGCACTTGAAGAATCTGGAAGATACTTTGACAAACCTAAACCAGTACAAGCAGTAATTGCACAAACAATGTTCCAGCAAGGTCTTATTAAGGATCCTGAGCGTGGTCCTATTGGCAGTTCAAGCCAACGTGAAAGTCCTAGTGCAGTATTTGGTGTTAGTACTCCGGGTACTCCTATCTATCAAGGCGGCATGAAATTTGAAGAAATTAAAGAAAAAATTGATGCTGGAGAACTAAAGCCGCAAGATGCTAAAGTTATTGGACGGGTCGGTGGCCACACGTTGGTTATGGATGACGGAGACATTAACGGAGACAACAAGTTAATACGCTTCAGAACCACAGCCGGACATCAAATTACCATGAGTGACTCCGGAGCTTTCTTTTATATTACACACGCCAATGGACTCAGCTGGTTTGAACTAGGAGCAGAAGGAACACTGGACGTGTACACTTCTAATTCAATCAACTTGCGTACAGTTGGTGATATCAACCTTCACGCTGATAGAGATATCAACATGTTTGCTGGTCGCAATTTTAACGTAAAAGCAACGGAATCAATACAACTGGAAGCAATGGTAGATTTTAAAGCTACTGCACAGGAAGATTTAAAAATATACAGCAAGAGTTATATTGGTGTTAAGTCTGATGGCACACTGGCATTAGATAGCGGCACAGGAAGCTGGGCTGGCGGCGATGAATTAATATTTAAAGCAGGCGGAATTGAGTTAAACGGCCCTGCTGCAACCGCGGTTACTGCACCAAATCCTTTAACAACAACAATCTTAGATGACACTGAGTTCAGTTCCAGCGAAGGTTGGAAAGTGGCTACTGACGGCCTTGAAAGTATTGTTAACCGTGCTCCTACGCACGAACCTTATCCGTATCATAACAAAGGGGTTGATGTCGAAGTTACATTTGAAGAAAACCCAACACCACCCCCAGGTGCTGTCCCTGTGCCGCCAGGCGTCGAAATAAGTAAGTCATCATGAGTGTTTTTAATTTTCCGAGTCCAACAGGATCTTTTACAATTAAAGGTCCAGAAGGCATGACTGTTGATCAAGCACAAGCAATTTTTAAGCAACAGCTAGACACAGGTTCGTTAGCCGGATTAAAAGTAGGATCAGTAGTTAGTGCTGCCACGCAAGCTGCTGGTGGCCTACCAGGTGCTTCTGCAATACTATCGCAAGCACAAGGAGCAATTAGTGGCTTACTTTCGCCAGGAACTAATTTAAACTCGATAACTTCTATGTTAGGTCCAGCAGGCGGTGCCGCAGCCAAGCAGGTATCGTCAGCATTGGCAGGCGGTGCCGCAGCATTTAATTCATTAACTACAGGTGCTAGTGGAGCCACAGGGACGGTCAGCAGATTACTAAACAACGTCCTGCCAACTGCTGGAACCTCTACTGGTATACCAAGCATTCCTGGAGTTACAGGAGCATTAACAGGAGCAGCTGGACAAGTTGGATCATTTGCTAACCAAGCCGTGAACACAGTTAGCAAGGCATTATCAGGAGCAGTAAGCAACCCAATCAACATCGCAGACTTTGCAAAGCAAGGTCCTGCACTTGGTGGTATTAGTGGAATGAAATTGCCGGATGTGACTAGTGCCCTAGCGTCTGCTAGCAAACTAGTTGGGCAAGGAGTTGATAAGATTACTAACTCATTAGGTGTCGGCAAATTTGGATTTGATGCAAAGCAATTAGAAAAGGCTGGATTAGTTAAGCCCGGCACCGCAGCTTCATTTTTAGCATCGGGAGCAAGTGATTTAGTGTCAGTACTCAAGAGTCCAAGTGTATGGACAGGGAAAGACGGAGCTAAAGGTCTAGACAGTTTACTCAGCAACAAAGGACTACAAGATAAAGTACAACAAGGGCTTATGAAATCAGGCCTTGATGGATTAAAACAAGTAGGTGTGCCAGTTGACAAATTAAACCCACAAGCACTTGCTGGAGTAGCAACTAATGCTGCTAAGAGCGTAACAGACACAGTTGCATGGATGAAAGGTGGGGCTAGTGTTCCGTCAGTGCCCGGCGGAGCTGGATTAGCTGGTGCCGCTGCCGCTACCGTTGGAGGACTAGCTGGTGCTGCTGAATCGTTACCTGCAGATGTCAAAGCAGGCTTTGACAAAGTTGCTTCTGCAGGTGCTTTTGCTGTGAGTTTTGCACAAGGCAAAGTAGAATTACCAGTGCTTAAAGAAACAAAACCAGAACCAGCAGCAGATACTGCAAACACCGAAACAGTAGAAGCGGCCGCAACTCGAATTGTTGGAAATGAAAAAGTTCCAAGTGTTTCGTCATCGGGTGGTAGTGGCGGAGCAAGAAGCACAGTAATATCTGCATTAGAATTCATGAGAGGACTTGCTGCTCAAGCAGAAAGTTTAGACAAATCAGTTCGTACATTAAGCCAAGAGGCCAGCATCACCCAAGAACAATGGAACACAGTTAACAACGAGCTGCAAGTAATCAGAGCAACATTTAACAACAAGGTGAACACGTACCAAGCAAGTGCAGTTGATGCAGTTAATGCTTTACCTTCTTCAAGTACAGAAAAACCATTGTTGCAAAGTTCTGTTCAAAAATTCCAAGCAGTTATTAAAGAATTTGTAACATACGCAGTACAACTGAAAAAAGATATTGCAGATCTAGCCAATAAAATTGCCACATAAATATTACTATGACTACATTCGTTGGCTTCAATACACAACAGCAATATAAAAAGTTCACGCTTACTGATTTTGAACTAGTTAAGCGTGATCTATTAAATGCATTTAACATCCGCCAAGGTCAACTTCCTGGCCGCCCGGGCTACGGAACAATATTGTGGGGATACCTGTTTGAGAA